>CM035818.1:17135356-17392856 GCA_020458035.1 Magallana ariakensis | reverse complement strand
TAAATCATGGTCCCTGGGGGTAGGGTGGGGCCACAATGGGGGATGAATTTTTACATAGGAATATATAGAGAAAATCTTTAAAAGTCTTCTTCTCAAAAACTATTAGGCCAGGAAAGCTTAAATTGGAGTGGAAGCATCCTCAGATAGTGTAGATTCAATTTTGGTTAAATCATGGTACCCGGGGGTAGAGTGGGGCCACAATGGGGGATGAATTTTTACATAAGAATATATAGAGAAATTCTTTAAAAATCTTCTTCGCAAAAACTGTTAGGCCAAAAAGCTAAAATTGAAGTGCAAGCATCCACAGATAGTGGAGATTCAATTTTGTTCAAATCATGGTCCCCAGGGGTAGGTTGGGGCCACAATTGGGTGATGAATTTTTACATAGGAATATATAGAGAAAATCTTTAAAAATCTTCTTCTTAAAAACTATTAGGCCAGAAAAGCTCAAACTTGTATGGAGGCATCCTCAGATAGTGTAGATTCAAGTTTGTTTAAATCATGGTCCCCGGGGGTAGGGCTGGGCCACAATGGGGGTGAATTTTTACATAGGAATATATAGAGAAAACTTTAAAAATATTCTCAGAAAGTTTTAAAGTCCAAAAAGCAGTAACTTGTGTGAAAGCATGCGTTGTGCAGATTAAAATTTGATCAAACCATGATTCCTTAGAGAAACGTAGGGCCACAAAGTGGGGGGGGGGGGTTATATAGGAATAGAGAAAAATCTTTTTACAGGTACAACAACAAAAGCGGCTTGGTATTTACCATAAAAATATGTGGATAAAAATCGGCAGATATTTTAAAATTTTTTGAGCAATATCTACTGTACTTAGTTGTCAAGAGATTTTGATTTTGATACTGTAATGCTAATTTGATCAGAGTTAAGGTTATTGTTCCTGAGGTGAGCGATGTGGTCCCTGGGCCTCTTGTTGTTTCTTTTTCGGTGACATTTTTGTTTTTCTTTTTTCTGCTTTGCGCATGTTGAGGCCAAATATTTAAATAAGTTTAGTTAATGCAGTATAAAGCAAAACTAGGTAAAGATGTTGGTTATAGAAATTCTCTCTCTCTCTCTCTCTCTCTCTCTCTCTCTCTCTCTCTCTCTAAAATCTAAAATTATTTTTCTTTTCTTTTTTCGTCGCTAGGTTGTAGTGTCGTGGGTGGGGACAATTGGGGGGGGGGGAGGTGGGGGGTTGATAAGTTGATCTATTAATTAAAGGCTGCGTGACATATTTCATTTTATATTCTCTAAAATCACAAATTATAATGACATATATTTGATCCAACTATTCTCAAATAAATTCATAAGTCCAAATGATACCGGTCGTAAAGGTTATAATTCTTCATAAGCCCTTTTAAAAGATTTAGAAAATAAGTAATGTTGTCTTATTTATTGTATTTTGAACGTTCAATTACAGGCATAGCGAAAAGACACAGACCAGAAACGTGTACTTCAAACCACGACTGTGCAACACACCACTGCCACAGTAGTCACGAAGTACCTTACTGTGATCATGCGCGCCAACATTGCGAATGTGCACGTAAGAACTTTTTATTCATTTTAGAAAATAAGAATGTTACGGATGATGAGTTTTAAACAAATTAACCATTATCTGAAAATGAAAATCAAATGATAGAATATAATTATTCATAACCGTAAATTTTAAACTATAAACTATTTTAGATTTAAAATTCAAATAAAAAAAAGTGTACAGCTTTTCTTTATCAAAATGTAAGAAAAATCTAAAAATAATAATTATATCTTTATTGGATTTACATATAGTAGACCAACGGAGGCTTTCAAAAAAGGAAATACCTTATATAATGCTTTTTTTAGTATATAAAAATGGAATTTAACCTTCGTCGTTACAATTTCGATTTCATTTACAATGATAATTTAAATCGGCCAAAATATCGTTTAAAAATTGAATATACAAATTTTAAAGTATCTCTGCAACTAGGTGCACGTTACCACCACCGTATGCGTCCAAGCGTCTACTTTTTTGTTTTGTTTCGTTTTGGGGTTTTTTTCTGAAAGACTCAGTTCTAATAATTTCACTGGTTTTGAATTTCTTCATATTATTTGAAGACATTTTGCAAAACCCAAATTTCTAACTGTATTTTTTTCAATTCATTGTTCTAACTTGCTTTGCGTTTTGTAGACATATTGCACAACTAAAAACATACTGATCAATTCAGTTTATTTATTTTTTCTTCAGACTGTTTGGAAGATCATGATTGCCGAACTACCCAGTGTCATGCAGGAGAGGTTCCATCCTGTAAAAGTCATTATTGCGAATGTCATAGACAGGGTAAGTATGTTTCTACATGTACTTGTGATAAATCTAAAACAGTTTCTTGAGTTACATCATTCTCTCTCTCTCTCTCTTTCTCTCTCTCTCTCTCTCTCTCTCTCTCTCTCTCTCTCTCTCTCTCTCTCTCTCTCTCTCTCTCTCTTATGTATTCTCATGACCATTTACCTTTATCGTTTCTTTACAAAAATTTATATCGATCTTTTTTTCTTTTAGACATATAAATTTTATAAAATAAGCTTTATTGTGGGATGAAATAAAGTGTATGGGGAAGTAAAGGGGGTTAAACTGTTTTAGGAAAGTGAAAAGAACAAAAATGTTTAAAGGTATATATGCCGTTTTTAACGGCATTTTTGCGATGTTGAAAACCAGACCCAAATTTTGCCAGCATGAATAGATGTTTCTAGAGAATTTTGCAATTTTTTGATAAATATTAACGAGGTACTAGCTATAATTTGAAAATGATTTAGCTATGCATATTCATAAACGATTAGCGTTTGAGGTGGATTTGCGCATGTGCGCGGGAAATAGTAATTCAGAAAAGCAGCTTGCAGAAGAGGTAATACGACAGGTTTGTTTACATTTGTTTGAATTCATATAAACAGGTTTGTGTGCTGTTAACAGAAAAAATATCAGATATTGCCATCTTCATTTTATGAGGATGGTTTCGTATCAGTGTCGATGACAATCGGTGAGAGCTCTTTTGCAATTGACCATTATTTTTATACATTTGACAACGTATATAAATATATAATAGAACGTTAAAATTATCCCTTCTGGGCCTCTAGACTCAAAACATACAATTTATAGATTTTTAAAAGTATTTGAGTGATAGCTATACAAGTTTTATCATATTCAGACAACGAATATCGTACCATACACATAAGCTTCTTTTCTTTTATGAGTAAATATATTATTAAACAAACAAAAAACAAAAAACAAAAAAAAAACACACCGCTGTCTGACTCACCTCTCTATAGCAAGCTCATAGTTAAACATAAAGTTTCTAACACGTGTCCACCGCTCAAAGTGGTCTCCAATATCGATTCTCATTTTAGAACGTTCTCTGTCAAACTGTTTCTTTCTTTCTTTTCTCTCCAAACTTGTTATTCCGCTGCGAAAGGGCCAACCACGTTTTCGCGTCGACAACTTGTATACGTTCTAAATTTAGATTTTCACATCACGTGCTAATGAATATTTTAAAGTTGGGCGTTTATTGACCGGCCCGGTCAAAAAATAAATGAATTCGAATTTATATTAAATACTTTTAAATGCGTTTGATTTAAACTGTATAATTTGCAGAAAGTTAATAACTTTTGTAGCTTAATGGAAAAATGAAAACATTTCTTTCTTTTAAAATTTTCATTTTAAACGGCATATATACCTTTAATATGCATGTATACAGTCGAAGCTCATTTTTATGTACATGATCAATTAAGAACAAGATAGGTTTTAATATTTTGAATGAGGTTTTGTTCAAGTATTGGGGGATTTGGTTACTATAAAATTTACTAGAGCAGAACGTCAAGACATAAGGTCAAGTTGAAATATCATACGATTTAGTTTCAATGTTAGAACTATCGTTGTTAAAAATTCCACACGAAGAATGCTGTCTGGCTTAATATATTAATAATTACAGAGTTAGGTTCTAATTACTGTTATTACTAAATAAAAGAATTTTATCTCTAATATTATACATTTATTGCTTGATAGTGAGGGAGATATGAAGATTTATTTTCCCAGGGAAAATCATATTTCCCGAGGAAAACGCCCGAGGTAAATATGATTATCCTGGGGAAATAAATCTTCATATCTTCATCACCAATTCACTTTAATGTAATGAATTGTTTATTATACTGAATCACGGGTGAATTTTTAGAATACATTAGGTTCTCATCGTTTTTTAACTCTCATAAAGCAAAACACGTAGCGAATATTAACTGAATTCTTTCTAATTTATAGTTTACTGATATAAAAAATATTTAAAATGTTGATATGATTCAATAAAATTTTACATCGGATCATTAAAATTATATTGTATCCATATCCTCGAGACTGTTATACGCTTTAAATGAAAATTCACGTGGCCTCCAAAGAGAAGGAATGTGATGACGATGACGATGACAAGGACATAATGAAGTTTTATTGCCTTGACACGTGATTGTCTAGAGCCAATCAGATAACGCGTTGTACATGTATAGTACATTTGTATTATTATAAAAATGAGGTGTAACAACAATTTTTCTTGACCTCCATGACTCGTTGGACATGTATATCGCTGGTTATATTTTGTTGGTGGGTGATTTAACTGCACCGAGCGCTAGCTGCTAATTGTTATTACGTAATTAATAATATGACCAAAAAAATGTAATTAACGTTCCAGGATTGATTGTTAGAGGGCTCAATGGTCGTGGCCATTTTTAAACGAACTGTATTAATCTCCTTTAGAAGAAGAGCTCCATTTAAAAATACAGAAAAATACCCAAATTGAAAAGGAAAAAATAAGGATTTTTTTTTTTGTACTAAATAATAGTTCATTGTTAAACAAATCATATCGTAGAATTTTATGTAGATCTTATGCTTACTATTAATTTGTTGACCATCCAGCCTCCCTCCTAATTCTTGTAAGAAATATTTTATATACAGTGATACCGACACACCCCTGTAACGAACCTTTTCTTTTACACATAATTATGTACATATACGTGTACATACCTGTTTGTACTGAAATATATTATCCTGACTTGTCTACCTACATGTATAAATAGACTATATAATACTCTTCGTTACATGCACGGTGCAATTTATGGACATTTGGACTTTTTTTTTTTATAAACTAAGTCAGATTTCTGTTGGCAATTAATCATTACAAAAAAGTCTTCACCCCCCACCCCCCACCCCCCGCAACAAATTGTATCTAATGAGTTTTCAGGGATATTGAGATTGTTGCTATTTGTTTTTGTTTTTTGGAGTATATGGTACTTGTGTTAGTTTTGTTTTGTTTTATTTTTGTAGTATATGGTAATTGGGAGCAGTGGTCTCATTGGTCGAGCTGTTCGAGCACCTGTGGGGATGGTACGATGACAAGAACACGTCACTGCGATACGGAACCGACTCACTCGTGCCATGGTGATTCTTCAGAGGAACACACCTGTTACAACGCTCCATGTGGTAGGTCAACTTTGGTTAACTCTACCTCAAGTCCCATGGGATTGAACTATGTATTTTGAAAATCAAACAAAGGAAATGTGTATTCTGATTTTTTTCCTCACGATTTTTCACTCACGTTTATTGTAAATTAAATCTTTGTGTGTAATGTGAAAGAATATCCCACATTATCTATCATATTTTGAAAGACTATGTATAATTATGTAGTCTGACAGACAACGTCAAAAAATGTTGTTGATAATTGTAATAAATATGTGTCTCAAACGCAGTGAAAAATATTAATACCAATGTTCATGATTATTCTAATCATATGATGCATGTTAATGTTACTAAAAAGTTAACATTCAACGGAATATTTGTTATAAGACGTTATTATACTTTCATGTTAAATACTGAAATCTGATTGGTTAAGACGCAGTTGACAATCCGTTCTCATACCCTCAGCGTTAGCAACACACTTGGCAACGGGCCGATAGAACGAATTGTTACATGCGCGTAAATTATGCTCGTACGGTTCGCCGTAGAACTCGCGTCTTTTCTATATAAAAACAGTAAAATTTGCTATAAAGTTAAGACATTCAGTATAATAAAATAAATAGTGCCTGTTTGGGAGGGTACCAGTTGAAATTGACACCCCTCGAAACCCATTGTCAACCTCCGCTTCGCGTCGGTTGACAATGGTTTTCTCGGGGTGTCAATTTCAACTGGTACCCTCCCAAGCAGGCGCTATTTATATAACGGTAAGAATGTGTTAAAATGTAAAGAATGTGATTTTATTCTTCAAAAAAGTTGAGATGAAGTCATACACGAAATTTGAACTTTTGATATGTAGATATGACCGTGACCTTCATTGAACATACTAGAAACATCATGATATAACATTATATAAATAGTGCCTGTTTGGAAGGGTAACAGTTGAAATTGACACCCCGAGAAAACCATTGTCAACCGACGCAAAGCAAAGGTTGACAATGGTTTTCGAGTGGTGTCAAATTCAACTGTTACCCTCCCAAGCAGGCACTATCTATTTTATTATACTGAATGTCTTAATTTTAGAGAAATTTTACTGCCACTTTATAGAAATGACATGAATTCTACGGCAAACCGTACGCGCATATTCTACGCGGATGTAGCAATTCGTTTTATTATACTTTCATGTTAAATACTGAAATCTGATTGGTTTAGGCGCAGTTGACAATCCGTTCTACTACTCTCAGCGTTAGCAACACACATGGCAACGGGCCGATAGAACGAATTGTTTCATGCGCGTAAATTGTGCGCGTACGGTTCGCCGTAGAAATCGCGTCTTTTCTATATAAAAGCAGTACCATTTGCTATAATATTAAGACATTCAGTATAATAAATTAAATAGTGCCTGTTTGGGAGGGTACCCGTTGAAATTGACACCCCTCGAAAACCATTGTCAACCTCCGCTTCGTGTCGGTTGACAATGCTTTTCTCGGGGTGTCAATTTCAACGGGTACCCTCCCAAACAGGCACTATTTATATAGTGTTACCCGTTGCCAAGTGTGTTGCTAACGCTGAGGGTAATAGAATGGATTATGAGCTGCGTCTAAACCAAACAGATTTCAGTATTTAGCATGAAAGTATACTAACATATCTTATGACAGACTGTCGGCTCGCACACAGTTGGCTTAAGGGGAGATATGACATTGATCGTGTGACTTTGTTGATCACATGACAGTAACTATAGCATAAAAAGTGAAATATGATAGCCATATTGTGGAAGTGAAGTTGTTTGAATCGTTTATAAAATCTATTTATGAAATAAAAAGAAATTTTTATTTTAATGTGTGCCTCAAGTAATCCAATTCGTCTCTTCCTTTTTTTAGTAGGCTGACATGCTTTGATCAGTTGTATCATGTAAATAATTTTAATTAGAAATACTCAAGTTGAGGAATTTTAACGTTTCTAATTTTAGATATGTAGATGTACAAAATCATAAGGGGTTAATATTATCATAGATATATTCTTCTTATCATTAATATTATATTAAGGGCAATTAATAAATCCAAAGAATGTATTACAGAATGTTAACCAGAAACTGCCACAAAAAGTCATAATTCCAGAAAGAGGGGTTGGGTGATTCCCATTGTCGTTATCTCTGTTGAATGCTAAAAAAAGTGGCCATGAATTTTTTATGTGCTGTAAAATTCGATCTGAATTTGGAATTAAAACCTCCAAAATTTGAAGTATTGAATTTATCAATATTTTAGTAAAATTATGATTTGTTATGTCAAAATGCCAATGTTGTAATTGATTAATAAATTCATTTCTGTTCTTTATTGGATAAAATTTCCAAATAAATTCCATCAAATTAATAAATTATTTCAGAAAAGTGAACTTGTCATGTAAATCATGATGCCAGAAAAAGGAGCTAATTCATATTACAACAGGCTGGAAAAGGGGCCACAAAAAATAATATATTATGTAGACATCTTAAAGTTGGTGTGCTAATAAAGCAATACAATCATTGAAAAATAATAATTATTCTACACTGCTCCCTGGTCCCCCTTAGACACATTCAAATGTTCTGTAATATCAGGCTAGGATTGTTTAATTAAACCTGAATATGACAAATACATGCCTTAGGTAATAAGATTAATTTATTAAAATATGGTGATAATTTGCTGCATATTGGACGATATGGAACTTTAAATTACACGTTATTTGGTTTGTTTTATTAGCTGTATGGTCCGCTTGGAGTGCGTGGAGCACGTGTAGCCTCACGTGCGGGACAGGCACGCAGTCTAGAACACGCACCTGTTCCGGGTCATACCCTTGTTCCGGAGACCCAACTGAAACGAGGTCTTGCAAAGACAGTGTTTGTAGTGGTACTTTCAATTTGATTTTTTCCACCACCCACCCAAACATATGTTCCTGAACAATATAATTTGCATACAATTGTACCATTCTTTCAGTTTATCGAGAAAAAATTCCAATAAATACATATATCCGGGGTAATTTTATGGGTTTAAGGGATGAGGTTAGTTTTGCTTCATTAATGTAGTTTCCATCACAAAAATAGTGAAAAATAATGACTTTTTCACTTTCCTTAATTGCCAAAGTCATAAGAAAAAAGGGAATAAAGGAACTTGAATGTGAAACAAAATAAAAAGCAAATTGAAAAAAACGACACATTTTCCTTAGCTAACAAAGTACATAAAATCAAGATGCTCATAATTTTGTGGAATACTGATTGCGCATGACCTGTGACATTGAATTGTAGCTGTGGACGGTGGATGGACAAGTTGGAGTGATTGGGGCTCCTGCAGCGTCACCTGTGGATATGGACAAAAGAGTCGATTTCGAAGTTGTTCCAATCCTTCCCCTGAATATGGAGGTCTTGACTGTTCAGGAGACAACATTGAACTCATGAATTGTTTTGGTGGAAACTGCTCTGGTACTAATGCATGTTTATTTGAATCTTTATTTATTTATTTATTTATTTGGCTCCGGAGAGAATAATTATATAGATTAAGGTATATTGGACCGCTCAATATTAGAACCTACTTCCCTTCGGAAATCATGTACTACAGACATTGTAATATTAATTACCCAAATTTCAAATTAAACATCGTAGGCCAATACATTAGCCTTAGGATAAAACATCAGCTGCTGATCTTCAGATCAAGCGTTTGATACCTCAAAAAGAATTTTATGCATTTTATGATTGAATATAGTACATGTTTAATTTGAAAATTTCATAACACTGACATTTTTTAAATGATGTACTTTTATCCTTATTAATCACCACTCTCAAAGTGACACAAACTACCTTATTATCTTTGTTATATTTTAACATCTGATTTGTGACCTAATCTCTCTAAGCTGATGGCGTCTGGTCCCAATGGATGTCTTGGAGCACGTGCTCCAATTCTTGTGGAACAGGATGGAAGATCCGATCTCGTACATGTAATAACCCTCCACCATTTCTGGGAGGACAAACTTGTCATGGGCTTGGCTACACTGTTGATTCTTGTACAGTTTCTTTATGTGCTGGTGGGCATAACCTTCTAATATTTTTTTTTCGTAGTTCAATCTCAATCTCTCTCTCTCTCTCTCTCTCTCTCTCTCTCTCTGATATAAATGTCCGATTTCGATATTTTTGTGGTAATAATTTTAGCTGTAGGTTTAATGGCAGTCGGTCAAACTAATAATAATCGTTAGTTGTACATACGATTATTGGCGGTGTTATATATACAAGATACGCAGAGCTAGCACGTGTAACGTCGCAGTTATGTTTTGTGGTATTACATTTTCCGCATTTGTAAATACTGTTACGTCAGATTAAGTTAGTTAAAAGAAACACTTCCTGTGTGATACAATGAGAACTAGCTCATTAAGTATTAATTAGTAAAGTTCACCAGAATTCACCGAATTTTGGTCTACACACAACTTCCTATTTTCAATGAAACATAATGTTAAATGATTTTTGTCTGTTGATTTTTCCAATGACTGACAACGTTGTCCGCCTAACATTATGCAACAGCAAGATCTTAAGAAACAAGTTCCCTTTTAAAGAATCATTGTAAAAGAAAACTGACATGATTACGCAGGATGAAAGAGGCATTTCCTAAGCAAATATTATGCAAAACTACAACTCAAACATTGATTTGATAAAATAATGCAACATCAAAATCACCTAAAAACACATCAAAATCACCTAAAACGCACTGTTACCCTTCGCCCGACAAAAGCCAACAAAAATATTTGTGGACATATTTAAAACCCCTGCCAATGTTTGCGCTCTCATATTACTAGTACAAAGTTTTGGCATGAAACGTTGTGATAATTTAAAAAAAACATTCTTTGATGCACATTCCTCGAAGTGAAAGATGCACAACAGCTATTTTTTTTCATCTTGGTTATTTCATTTTTCAAAACACAGTTCAATAAAAGAATGAAAGTTGTGAATACTGAAAGTTCGAATCTTTTTACTGCGATAATAAGCTCGCGATTGCGTGTTCAAGATGTCCCGGAATTCAAAATTTACATCATATGGACTCGAACTTTGAAATCTTACTAACATCACGTGGTTTTGAATGACAACAGTTGTCAATGGAATATTGGAGATAATTTTAAAGAAATAAACAAGTTGTGAAAACAAATCATGCATATGATCATGTACGTGACAAATAAAGCGTCTTAACTCTTAATGTGAAAAAATTTCTATGTCACGTGTTACATGTACGGTCACAGAGCGTTATTTTGAAGTAATTTAATTCTGGTTTGTAACGCGATTGGCTAAAAAGTTGTTTTATACCGTATAAAGAATGTTGCCTACGTCACAGTTAACCTAACGTCAAAAACGTATCAATTCGCCCGACGTTACGTTTGAATTTTGTACATTTAGATGTCAAATGACTGGTTTTATCTACATCTAATTACAAAAAATTTAATTGTAAGCAATGAATTCAATATTTATTAGTTTTATACTATATAAAATGGTTTGGGACAGTTTACGCTTTTTTATCAACCTTATTTATTTATGAGGCACCTGTAGAAGAAGGGAAATGGAAATGTTCGGCGGATTTAAATGTTTAAATACTATTTTTATTTATATAAAATGGTGTACTAGTATCGATGGCAAAGGGAAAATTATTATTAATTTTTATCTCTTACAAGATGTAAATTTCGCACTTATGTTTCCGTCTCTTGACTTTTGGTCATTTGTTTAGCTAAATCTGTTATAGTTCGTGGTCTTTTCATCCTCTTTCTGAAAGCCACGCTGAAATGTTTACACTCGATGCGCATTTCGTATTAAACTGAAGGCTGGGCTAGCAATAGTTACTTACAGGCCGTCTAAAATTATTTATTTTAGTGATAAATTGAGAATTTTAAGACTACGATCTTTGCAAAGTTCATACTTTAAACTTTCCAAGAAATTAAAGTTACGAGAAAACTGACATTACATGCGCAAAAAAAGATGTAGTATCTTTTTAATTTATGAACTTTCTGATTTAAAAAACAAAAATAAGAGTTCTTATTTGATTAAAAAAAATGCGTGCAAGATACTAAACTTTTTTTTTATATATTGTGAGTACACATTGGTATTGTTCAACCTTGAGCCGTGCCTGCATTTAATCAATAAGTTGATGAATGGTGACGTTTATGTTTAATACAAGACAGTAATTCGAACACGCGTTTAGCGACTTTCATATTCAAGTACTCTCATGACTTTGATAATTAGTCGATGGCGGCTGGACGGATTGGATGGGCTGGTCCGCCTGTTCGGGATCATCCGGAAACGATATGCAAATTAGGAGTCGATCCTGCACCAATCCCAATCCTTCTCATGGCGGAAAGAACTGCAATGGATCATCCATCGAAATGACAAGCTGTAGCCATCCTCCAGGTTAGCTTATGAGATTTTGTAAATTACGAATTTGCAAGGAAAAGGACAAAATTGACAACTAATTCAGAAGTTCAACAAAACTCCATTTATATTGTTTTTTCATTGTTGATTCTTTGCTATGTTACAACGCACTTTGAAAAATTACACACTTTGAATTTTTTTTCAAAGTGCATTAATTTTAGGACCAATTACAAGTCAACGCTCTTTGAAATTGAGATATCTCATAAGCTACATGTATTTACACGCTAAGAACAACTCGTAATATCTGTATAATTATCTAAGTAGGACTTAAACAGCATTGTTCAGAAAACTGTCCGTTTTTTCGTTTCTTTTCTTTTTTTTATACCTTGTCAATAGGTTTGCAGCAAATTTATTTCTTTAAATGGATCTTTAATTTGGTACAAATCATTGGACAATGCCAGAAGTGAAAATAATCAATGCAAAATAAATTTCAAATAGTTTAAATCTAATGTGCATGATGAGTGCAATTAGAACCTACTCTAATGCTTGGTTTTTTTGAAAGTTGATAGTTTAGTGTTTGTACAATGTTGTCCTATTATTTTTGTAATAAATGAATTATTTAGTTTGAATTCGAAAAGAGAGTTTATGTTAAGACAACTACATGTATATATTTTTTAACGAAGCATGGGAGAAACCATTGTTTGGCCAACTCATTATTTTTCATTAGCACTGTATTTATTTACAGCAAAGCTTATCCTCTTTTCCGTTCTGTTACGTTTACTCCAATTTGCTGAATAAGTTACGTTTGGGAAGGAAAAATGAGAGACAGGGGACATTCTTCCGGTAATCAATTGAGTGATGTACATGTACTGGTAATTGAACCAAATATCTGGTTGTCACATCTCCGTTCTCAAAGAAAACAATATCATAAGAAGGTTGATTTAGTCCCAAATTTAACGCACTTTCAACATTTTTCAAAGTGCGTTGCCAAAATGCTATAATGGTTAGTCATGCATCAAAAAGATTTTGTAAACAGTGTTATTTATACCGTGCATTCTTTGTTGATATTTATTTTCAATCTAAAGTAACATTGTATTTGGTATAAATTTTTACTTCAGATTTAAGATGTAATTTGAAAATTCATAAATTAAGATATTGTCCTAATAATGCTTCTAATTTGCAATCGATCATTCCTTCATTCTGTTTTTAATACATGTAAATCATAACTTACATATTGTCCCCTTTTTATCTACATTTGCAAATCTCTTTTTAACTAATCGAAAATAACGTCGCATATCTAAAATATTGTGGTATAAGCAAGAATTATTTTTGTGTGTTTTCCAAAAACAAAAGTTACAAAACTACCATGTTTAAAGCTTAGAATTTCCTGCCACCTGTTAAAAACAAAATTGACAACAGAACAAAGACATGGTTTTAAACGTTTTTGAGAATTGCACATCTTTGAAAAATAACAGCAACTAATGGTAGCTGGGGTCACTGGAGTTCTTGGGACACCTGTAGTGCCACGTGTGGGTCCGGAGTGCAGATTCGAACACGAAATTGTACACATCCAGCACCGCAAAACGGCGGACTCCCATGCCCCGGAAGTGGGATTGAATCTAAAAACTGCAGTGCAACCAGTGTTTGCATTGGTATGTTGATAAATTTATACATCTTTTAATGTTCCGTGATAGTTTTTAAAGGACTTCTCTGTTTTCTGAGGAACTATTTATGTTTGAATGAAAAGTAGAATTTATTAATTAAGGCGTCAACTGTTGGTCTGCAAGTCATGAGTTCGAAACTGGCTGGAATATTTTTCAATAAATCATTTACGGCATGATTACAAAATGATAGCGCCAGTCAGACTGTGATAGACGTTATTGATTATGATCAGAAAACCTAAACAGTTTACAATGTATGCAAACCAAAACTGAGCTTCAGTAAAAATGTAAAGAATATGAATTTTTAAGGTAAATAGGTCGATTTTCTCCTGTAGATTTATCTTATGTGGTCATCTACATCTGTATGTAAGCATGATTGAAACATCTTTAAAAGACATTAAGCAATTTCCTTTTAATTCCATATTAGGTGTTCCATTTGGCTTTTACTTTCTTTAACTGATAAAATAGAATTTGACTGCAAATTCAAATTGCTTTTTAAAAACATTTTACGTTTTATTCTTATTAACGTTATTAACGTTAATTTGATACTTTGAATTTAAATTGGTTTGTGAATTTGTTGTTCAGTATCTCATGACAACAGTTTATTTTTATTTAGATATGATTTAAAAATCTGTTCATTCAACTGCAAATTCCCATATTGATTGAAATCGTACGAGAACTGTTTAATGGTGTTATGAATTGTAGCATTTATTTTAGTTAAATATGACGTGAAGGATTGGTAATTACTTTTCACTTTTTCATGTTAAAAATTACATGTATATGTAGATATGGAAGCTACGCTGTATACTACATGTACTCTCGGCCATTTATAGGGAACAATATTGAAAATAATATTTTTTAAAATTAATTTTTGAAGTTGACGGCGGATGGTCGGACTGGAATGCCTGGTCGCCTTGTTCGAGCGCCACCGGAGATGGTTGGAGAATACGCGCGCGCACATGCAGCAACCCGTCTCCATTGAATGGTGGACACGAATGCGTTGGGTTGTCATTTAACTCGGTGGCTTGTTCATTGACACCTTCATTTGGTTTGTTTCCATATGATTTATCTTTGATATATTATAATATTAAAGTTAATACACGTGTATTCATTTGATGGGGTAAGAAACTTTTATTTTGTGGAAGAATATTCTTCTTTTTTGGGGGGGTGGGGTAGGGTGATTTTTTGTGGGTGTTTAATTTATTTTCATCATGATTTCGTATTCTCTACTATTATAGCGGATGGGGGTTGGAGCTCTTGGGAAGCTTGGTCATCCTGCAGTGTATCGTGTGGGGTCGGAGTGCAGAGTCGGTCACGAAGGTGTTCGAACCCAGCACCATATGGAGGCGGAAAAGACTGCTCTGGAAACAGCATAGAATCAAGTACTTGTGATGCGGGCATCTGCGTAGGTGAGTGTTCAGTTGTGTTTAAGGCAATAAACTAATTTTGGTTTTCATTTTACAAAATGTACTTGTATGTTGATATTTAAACTCTTTACCCAGATGGTTTTCGCTTAAGCATTTGATGACTCTTTATATGGGTTCACATTTAACAGTCGTTTTATAAAATCAAAATCTTAATACAAATACTAATATTAACTTATTATATATGAATACCTTAATTATGAAATATAATCATCTAAATCATCAAAGACAACAATAGATTGGTATATTTTGCATTATCTCATCATAGATCTTGTATTTGCTTGGCCAGTGTTGTGTAATGTAGAGTGTTTCAGTGGACGGTGGTTGGAATCTATGGACTGCATGGACTCCCTGTAGCGTAACGTGTGGATCCGGGGAACAAACACGTCATAGAAAATGTTCAAATCCGGAACCGGTATTTGGAGGGAAACCGTGTTCAGGAGAATCTACTGAATCCAAAAACTGTCATCCTCAATTTTGTAGCGGTATAATCTTATGCACTTTGTTTTATTCACTGGATGTTTATTACATTAAATGTTTAAAATCAAAGATTTCTAAACTTAACTATAACAATCAGATTGTTATAGTTAAGTTTAGAAATCTTTGATTTTAAACATTTAATGTAACATGTTGACATGACCAAGAAACAGGATTATATTGTTTATATTTTGTCTATTCACTCTAGTTTTTTTTTTTAAATTATGATTATTTCTTTTAAATATGATTTCATCTATATCGGTAAACGAGTCTGTTTCCACTTTGGATTCTCAACATGTACATGTGTAATGTTAACGGCATAAACAGGGTTTTGGGGGTGTTTTTGAAATGTATAAAATTGAAACTACATTTGATTAAAACTTGTTCCCATTCAATAAAGTTGATGGCGCTTGGTCCAGCTGGTTTTGGTCCTCGTGTTCGAGCACGTGTGGATCAGGCTGGAGGATTAAAGGACGCGCCTGCACGAACCCTGCACCCCTACACGGAGGAACACCTTGTCCCGGAAACAATCATTTCCAAGAGTCGTGCTTTCTAAAACAATGTCCAGGTCAGATTACTGTGGATTCATTTTTCATTCGTGGTGGTCAATGTTCGTGGGTAGCCAAAATTTTCTTTGTTCGTGGAGACGTAATTTCGTTGGTAGTGTAATCAGGATAATTTTAATAAATATTAAATAAGTGATTGTGTATAGATTCGTGGGGATGTAAATTCGTGAGCAAGGGTTATTCACGAAAGCCACGAACATTGGTCCCCCATGAACACTGACGATTCCACGTTTTAACGTAATTGGTATTCAGGGAGGTATAGGAAAGCCTAAAAACGTAATTTCTATTAAAATAACACTAAAGTTGAATATAATTTAGTAGGATCATTAATGTCTAACTACATGTATGTAGAGTAATAGAATAAAGCATCAGTTACTGAGTTGTTAGTTCTGAGTTCGAAACCTCTAGAGCCTTTTACGATTATTATATTTATAAGAATTTTTAAATTGCATGTTTAGTTACTAGTATATAGTTTAAAAAATTAAAAACAACGCACGTGATTATACATGTATCTTGAGTATGATGTACTTTCAGGAATGGTTACAAGCGTTAAACTGTCCATTCCGTCAGATATTGTACGGTCCGAGGCGCGTTGGCACCGGGGACAGTACAATATCTGACATAATGGCCAGTTTGAGGCTTAAAACTTACTTAAAACCACAGGCACCTGACGTTATAAATTTTTCTCATAATAAAAATAATATACCCTATATCTAATAATACACAAGGTACCCATCCCCGCCATCTTGGATTTATTTCAAACTGTCACATCAGCTGGAAGTTTTGCTTGAAACTCATCGGTAAAATTATTTTGCGATCCTCTCCGTCTCCCGATCGGTCATTCAACATCTAAGCTTACAACAAATTCAACCAAAACGGTGCATTACAACTGTCATTAATAAAAATCACCCCTCGATCTGCATCTACTGCCTAAATTATGCGACAAAAGGCTAAAGGGTGGACGGAAGTTGTCACCTATATGTAAATGAGATTTCCCTGCACCGTGTGTTTGTTTCAATATTTCAAACGATATGCATTTATAAACATGTTTATATAAACTTTGTGTATTAAAAGTTATAATTGACTGTTTATAGTATCACTTTTCTTAGTTTTAACTTGTATGTTGATCGAATTCAAAATAGACGCCTTTTGAATATTCGTATCAGTGCTATATTTGGAAGGGATTACCCAAAGTATGATGCAATTTATGTCAACTTCCGTCCACCCTTTAGCCTTTTGTCGCATATTTTAGGCAGTAGATGCAGATCGAGGGGTGATTTTTATTAATGACAGTTGTAATGCACCGTTTTGGTTGAATTGGTTGTAAGCTTCGATGTTGAATGACCGATCGGGAGACGGAGAGGATCGCAAAATAATTTTACCGATGAGTTTCAAGCAAAACTTCCAGCTGATGTGACAGTTTGAAATAAATCCAAGATGGCGGGGATGGGTACCTTGTATATTATTAGATATAGGGTATTTATTTTTATTATGAGAAAAATTTATAACGTCAGGTGCCTGTGCTTAAAACATCTTAATTTAATTTAGCTTTCCATTGCTTATGAACAGTTTTTACGATCGTTCTGTTTCATTTCATTTACCAATTTGCTTTGGGTACTATGTAACTAAGCTAAATAATGAATAAAGGAACACTTGTCAAGACGATGAAACATGTTAAGATAAACCATAATTTAAATTTTTTTTTGCATTGGTCCTATTAGTCCACATTGCGTCATTAAAAAAAAAAACGCGCATAAGTGAGCATAATTCGAAACCCCCGCACATTCGTCAATGTTGTACAAATATCGGAAAATGAATGCGTTATATTGTAGGATTAGAATGTTATGGTGGCTGGTTGGTGAACAATTTAGCCATCAGATATTCGTAAAATTCTGAGATATTATTTTTTTAAGCTATAACCTATTATTTAGTTAAGAAAAAAATCCATACATTTTTCTTTTCAAATTTGGATATTTGCTATATTTATACTTAGAGCTCTTTTTATAAAGGAGATCAAAACAGTCTAAAAATGGTCACAATCATCGAGCCCTCTCAATGTATGAATTTATGATTGTTTGATTTAATTTAGGCACCTTTTCTGATTCAAATTCCAACAAAAGGTGGACGTTAATCAAGCACGCACAGCCGAGCGAATTTATGGTTTTAAAATTCGTGAAATAGGTCGATTTTGTAGAACTTTCTCTTGTTTGGATCTTTAAATTTCAAATCTCGTGGGTATTCTACGTAATTTTCTCATGAAAGCTGATAAACTCCCGTAAAATATAAGAAAAAATTGTTGTTTTTGTGTTTTTCTCTGCTATTGTGTGTCTGTGAGTATGTGTTTATCCCAATGATCAGCAGCAGTCAAGTATGTCACCTGTAGCCGTCCAATAAGACTGCACAAGTATTGAACGAATTGGACGGGTGCAGAACAGTTAGAGATTTTTGGACTCGGTTTAACTAAAGATGACCTCACAATTTTAAAGGTTTTAATCCACAACAATACCCCACAATGTTCAATATACGAGATCGTCTTAAGGTGGAATAACACACCTCGAAAAAGTCACTCAAATTAACAGTAAATTAATTGATTATGAAAGATATAATGATAAATAAACTGTACATAATGTCAAATAAGCAAAAAATTTGCAGTTTTTGGATAAAAAATTAATATCTAAAAAATTCAATTCAGTAAGTAACAACAAAAGTCTCTACGGGATTCGAAATCGGGCTGTACGGATCACAAACCCGACACTTTATCCACTCGGCTAAGGAGTAAGTTACATGTTGCCGTCGATAAAATCCTTTAAAAAAAACGAAATGTCGTTTTGATCCGAGTTGAGCCATTTTGTGATGATGTGTTATTCCAACTTAAGCTTATTTTGTCAAAAGAGTGTAGTGATAAAAAGAATGAAAGTTAATTGATCATTAACAAATTCCAACAGTGGATGGAGGATGGACGGATTGGAACGTGGTAGGCGCGTGCAGTGTAACTTGTGGGAGTGGACTTCAGAAGCGCACGCGAACGTGCACTAATCCACAACCGGCCTATGGCGGGAAATCGTGTCCCGGAAACGACAACGACCACATACCATGTCACCCAAAATATTGCAGCGGTGTGTATGGAGATTTTTTTTTTTTACGATCTCTTAGGATTTCTTAATTTGCTTTTCCTGCAAGTCAATTTTGTAGATATTCTAGAAAAGAATACTAAAGTAGTGTAGTGTATAAAAATAATCTACAATTGTGAAGGTAATCTATAAAACATTTAAAAAGAATCATGTCATTTAAGTTACACATTTCTTGATTTGTAATTAACTAAAGATTGAAAAAAAAACTTACTTTGACATGAATATAATTAAAATTCATTATATGAAAATATTGTACAAATTAGTGACGGAAAAAAAGAAAACTAAAATAATGAATAAAACATACTATTAATATTACATAAGCTATTTATGTAATAAATTAATTTAAATGTAGTTTACATCTTTACTTAAAAAAGATTTCTTTTGATCTTAAAGATCGATCGCGATTTTCAATACTGTAGATCCTTTTCCCTCAGGTAAGTTTTGGTGAGCAGTAAGGCTTTTTGATGCAGGCTTGAACTCTCAAGGATAACAACCGCTTGCCTGTGCTTTACATTTGATGTCCAAATGAATTACCAAGAATTAAGATTTTATCAACACACATGTTTAAATTTGGTACAATAATCGATATATTAATCGATAGAATTAACGATTTAAAGAGGCCGAGTCTAATCATTTCTACCCTAGATATATTGATGAAATTTCTTGCATGTAGTTTAAGTACTATATATATCAATTATTTTAGGATCAAACAATAATTTATTTACCACCCCAATTTCCTCGGGGTCGTCTCGAAAGTTAACACTTTTTATCATAGGACCCTATTGGAATTTGTTTAAAAGGCGCTAAATTTTCACGTTTTCCTTATATTTTGTTTGCATTTTACCCTAAATATTTCTTTTTCTTTTATTGATATATTAAAATTGATTGTAAAAAGTCACTAAATGACGAAATTTAAATAAATCTTTATCTCATATTTTGGTCAAGAGATAATATCATAGTTGATTTTCTTTCTCCAAAAACTTGGCATACTGTAGTGTATATTTGCATATATTAATGAATTTTAAACGAAATAACGCTTTTTAAATGATAATGTGTCTCTCTTAATGCTTTGTATGTCTTTCTTAATGCTCTGTCAGTAGATTCTTATATCTATCTGAATGATCTGTCATCAAATTCTTATTTTTAAAATCCATCGCCGCCTCGAATTTATGAGGTATCATACTTTTTTCTTTGGCCTTATGCATAGTTTAAAATACCTGGAAAGATGACGCGAAGCGCCATTTTAACATTTTACCCTATCAAAGTCATAAAATCACAATTTTTCAATTAGTAAACGTTATATATTAATAATATTATTTTTTTTTAAAATAAAAACGCAATTTAAATAAAGTTATAACTTTGCACCGAAGGCTGCATGAAAATAAAAAGATGCGCAAAGTCATGCGCACTCTAACTGTACTCGGCCTCTTTAAAACACATTTTAAAATGTGCTTGCGTTTATTGCAACCAGCTCAAGATGAGCAGCGTGGGCTTTCATGCTTGTGGTTTAACAATTTTATATGCATCGACAATAAACCATTTTTTTCTGAATGGTACAAATATGGATTAATGTTTTTGAAAGATATTATTAACAATGATGGCTCTTTCTTTAATTTAGATGAGTTTTGTTGAAAATTTCAATCTAATTCCCCTTTTCTTCAATACAACAGTCTCCTCTCCTCTATCCCAAATAATCTGAATAAAAAACATGTCAAAGACAAAACACATCCTCCCCTTAACGAAGGAAAAATAACACACTTCTTGTCTGTTCAATGAAAACATCTACCATCAAAAAAAAGTAAAGATGCTTATTGGATTTTTATTAACAGTTGCAAGGAAATAACTCTCTGTATCCAAAAATGGTCAGAAATATTTGAAGTAGAAATTCCAGTCTCTGATTATAAAAAAAAATATTTAATTTACATTTTTAGTGTTGCACACAAACTAACACACAATCTCTTCAGCGCAAAATATTACACAGAATCATAGTACATAACAAGTCGCTTTCTAACATGAAATTGATTCTAATTAAATCCTAACTGTAACACAGACAACTGTAATGAACTTGACCCTATACATCATAGATATACAAATTTTCTGGAAAGATCTAATATATTGGTGGCAACAACATACAGAAAATGTCAATCACTTAACCATGCAAGATATCATTTTTGGTATTTTCAAAGTAAAACATGTTCCACTAAATTATTACATTCTTCTTGGAAAATGCTTTATCCATCTTATTCATTTAAAATCGCCTGGCAAACAAAGTGAGCTCGTTGCTTATTATTTTTTTTTAAGAAACAAGCTTCATGCGAAAGAAAAGGATCTACATGTATGTTCGAAGAACCAAATGCACATTTTTTATGAATTATGGCAGCCAATATTAGCCAACTTGAAAACTGGTTTTTTTTTCTCTCTTTGAGTATCCCCTTTAAATCCACTTTTTAAATATTATGTAATTGATTATCTTGATTATCTGAAGTTTGCTGATCAATGCTTTCTACTATGTTAAAACTAAGATGCTCGCATCTTTTAGCTCCAAAGTACTCATAATTGATCTGTCTCAATGCCATTTTATTCGATTTTGAAACGCTTTGAATTGTGTTTTAAAAAATCTGTACATGTACCATAATTGTTGAGCCTATAAAATATTCACCAAAAATCAATGACCTGGTTAAAAAGGATACAGATCCATGCCCTAGCCATTATATACAAGTTCTCCGACGATGTTCTCAAAAACAAAAACATTTTTGACTTTTTTCTCGTGAGGATTTTCAAAACATTACATCCTATTTTCTCTCATTCCTATATCACCCCTGCGAATGTGTTCGGAATGTTTTCTTTATCGTTGCTAAATATGTAATAAATCCAGAGGTGCTCGAATGAAAGTTCACGAGACTTCGCCGAGATTTGTTCAGTTCCTGTGAAAATTCGAGCGGAAGTATAAGTGTTCGGATAATATTCTCAAAATACGGAAGTACTGGCCGTTTTTCATATCATATCCTACTTTGATTTATGTTAAAACATGAAAATCTATTAAAAGATATGTCTTATTTCATCACCTAGCGGTTATTTAAACTAAACGATGATATTCAGAAAAGAGTTATCGTTCGTGTTCAACCACTCTACACGTGGTTGAAAATGTAAACATTGGGTTGCTTGATAAAATCATAGCCACGTTTTATGCTTTTGGTTTGCAATACCATGTTTTTTAAAAAATGAATTGGTGTCTGTTTTGTACAAAAACTTAGTATATGGAGCAATTTTCAAGTAACATTCTGCATAAAATAGTATAGTCTGTTTCACTACTGATGCTATTACTGGGTCAGGCGCGGATCGAAAATTAATCTTTATGGGGATCGCTACTAAGCATGTTAATTGTTGCAACACCTACATTTTCTATTGTCACATTCATTTCTTGAACTCATTTTATCCACCAATTAATAAAGATAAAGTTTAAAATCAATAAATGTCTAGATTTTGTATTTGATTACAAGTACCTTGATTCTAGAAAATAGACTATAAACACGAGGCATGATTTTTACTGTGAAACTGAAAGGGTCAAATAAAACCACGTGGTCGAAATTTAAATGACAATAACATTCGCAGGGGTGTATATGATTATATCACCCTTTAAAGAAGCCTGTCTGACCTTTCAATAGAACAAACGATTTATTTTAGGATGATATTGAATTTTTCTTAGAATGATTGGTAAGTGATGCTTATGCATTTCTGCTTGGATGGCTTCCTATGTGTACGGAACATACATGTAGCGGAGAAAGTCGAGGACTGCACACCTAATGCTTCACCGCAGATAAACTGGATTTTGTTTGAAATCTTCATATATATATATATATATATATATATATATATATATATATATATATATATATATATATATATATATAAAACACACACTGTCTTTTTTACAATACAGTTGATGGGGAATGGTCCAACTGGAAGTCATGGTCGACTTGTTCAAACACCTGCGGAGAGGGATATATGATGCGGGTACGCTCGTGCAATAACCCACCCCCCGCATACGGTGGAAAGGAATGTCCCGACACATCGTATACTCTTCAATCATGCAATCTTAGACACTGTCCCGGTAAGATTAAAACATGGTTTTTTTTTTATCTTAGCCAAAGGAGATATATCATAATGCAAGCTACTAATACTCCATTAGTTTAATCCCAAAGAAGAGTTAAAGGGATGGTGGAGTCATTAAAATTCGTGGTTGCGCAATTTTGAAGGATTTCGAGGATATCCCTCATCCACGAATTTACATTCTTAATAAATTATGAAGAACATTCTTTACTAACACTTTCTTGTAAAAGCCCTATTTATGAAGTCCACATAAGTACACACACATTAAGAAAAATTGGCGATCTGGCGTATTGCAAATTTTGGATTTTCACAATGGGTAAAAATCTACAATGCATGTATGAAACTTCGCGTATTTAAAATCATTGCATACTTTTAGAGTATACCGACAACTGTCATATCGTAAAAAACTTTACTCGTCATAAATACGGTCTTTCTACCTAACCAGTTCATTGAAAATATACAATAGGACAGAGCGCTAACTTCTCTGATCGATATCTAACGAGATCACAGTATCTTTTAAATAATTTTTTTATCAGTGGATGGTGAGTGGAACGCGTGGACCGGATGGAGCGCGTGCAGTGTGACGTGTGGAAATGGGAAGGAGACTCGCATCCGGCACTGTAACAATCCGGCACCTGAATATGGCGGGAAAATGTGTCCCGGAGATGCCACTGAATCCCTATCTTGTCATCCCGCTTATTGTAGTGGTACGGGCAATTTCACATTTCCTTTATATCATTCTCTAAGGGTTTTTTTATTCACGTCCAAACCTCTACCCACTGATCATGATACATTGTTTTATTATACTTTCATGTTAAATTCCAAAATCTGCTTGGTTTAGACGCAGCTGATAATCTGTTCTACTGCCCTCAGCGTTAAATCATGCGCGTACGGTTCGCCGTTGAATTCACGTCATTTCTATATAAAAGCATTGAAATTTTCTCTAAAATGAAGACATTACATTGTCCCGGTACGCTTCGCGTCGGTTGACAATGGTTTTTTCGGGATGTCAATATCAATTGTATCCTCCCAAACAGGCACTATATATATATAATATATACACCGTCATTAAAGGGACTTGGACACGATTTGAGCTCAATTTTTTCAAAATTTATTTTTTCATTTTTAATGTCTAGAATGGTCAATATGGATGTTTTGAATGCTCTGTCAAAATTTGAAAGTCAAATATTGAGTTACAAGCGAGTTACAGTGGTTAAAATTCTTTGTTTTGTAAACAAAGCTCGAGACCTGTTATTGTTTACATATGTCTTGAATTGGTAAAAGTTTCAATCTAATGTTGCATTTTGTTGTTGATAAACTTATTCATGAACACATTTAATAAGTTTATCTTGTTTCCACAATAAATTTTTCAAAGAAATTGTAATTTCTTTACTTTACATTATTTGTAAACAAATATAAGACTCGAGCTTTGTTTACATAACAACGACTTCTTTCCTCTGTATCTCGCTTGTAACACAACTTCTAACATTCAAATTTTGGTAAATCATTCAAAATACACTAGTAAACTATTTAATACATAAAACTCAAAAATAAAATTTCATCTGAAATCGTGTCCAGGTCCCTTTAAAGTAGGAACTAAATTTGTTTGATCAGTTGATGGTGGGTGGAGCGCGTGGCAGACGTGGGGTCGTTGCAGTGTGACTTGTGGGAACGGAGTACAGAATCGAGCCCGCTCCTGTGATAACCCAGTACCTCAATACGGAGGACACCAATGCACCGGGGATGCCACGCAGGTTCAGTTATGCCATGAAAGATCTTGTCCCGGTACGTTTGACTTTGATTTCGCTAGGTCTTGTTTCTGTCGTTCCACATATTTGTTAAATACGTGTACAAAAGTTAAGCTGGTCACTGATTAAAGGATCGTCTTGAATGTATCACTGAACGAAATATTAAGGAGAACTATCTTTAAACAAGTTTTGAAACCCTCAAAATTACGAATTAGTAATTTTAAGGTCTCGTAAATGATTTGCATATTTTGCATATCAAATTCAGTGAGTCATAACCTTATTAGATGGCTAACTAGATTAATATCTCTCTGTATTTTTGCTGGTTGATATTTCATGAAGTTAACGGTGCGTGGTCCAATTGGTCGGGTTGGGGGTCGTGTTCTCGCACTTGTGGAGATGGGACGAGGATCCGCTCTCGTTCATGCACTAATCCGGCCCCATTGCATGGAGGAGATTACTGCCATGGAGATTCTCAGGAATCTACGTTATGTAATTTGATGTTTTGTCCCGGTGAGTTTCTTACGAGTTTTTGTTAATTCTTCTATCGCTGATTGCCAATGTTATTGTCAATTCAGAAAAGATACATTTTTCTCTTAATTTTGATAACTGATTTGGAGCGAGATTTTTTTTTTAACCGTATACTACTGTAGCAGAAAATAATGAAAATTTCTTGTATCCTGAAAACCATATAAAACACGTTGAGGAATGGACGTTCGGTAATTTGTTTTGTAAATGTTATTTAAGTGGATGGGCATTGGGCAAATTGGATGGCTTGGACATCTTGCTCAAGCACGTGCGGATACGGTGTGAAAACAAGAGCACACACGTGCACAAACCCAGCTCCCTCACAGGGCGGGAAGGACTGTGTAGGATCGGCGTACGAGTCACACCCTTGTCAGATGGCGACCTGTTCGGGTCAGTACTGATATTACTAAGAACAGTCGCCCCCTTTGGACTCGAATTTTATAATTAATAATTTAGCCACTTTGAATATAATTCATTGTTTCTCTTTGCATGTATAGAGCGAAGATTATTTTAGTGTCCGTAGTGTATGTGTTGCATAACTCTACTCAACCGCCGATTCTCTATAATGTTGTAAATTTTGAATTTACCGAGTGGCGGTAAATACAAAATGTATTATTTTCCTGTCCTGTTGTAAGTTTTGTACAGTCAAAACTGCCGAAGCGGTCACCCCTATTAAGCAGTCACCTTTCGTATGCGGTCATTTTATTTCCTCCCGATGAAAAATCCTATATAGTTGCACTCTAAAGAGCGGTCACCTGTCTAACGCGGTCAGCGGTCATCGTATTTTGATCCGAAACTGTACAGTTGACATGCATTAGGCGGCCATTTTGATCGGTCACATGATTTACACCCGGGGATTTTAAACATGGCTTCCGAATGTCGGTAATGAATGTGTTAACAATAATTATACGCCTGAGGCGAGAGAAACTAAATTAATCGATGTATTTATAATACATAACTGGCAGATCAGATACGAAAGGGAATCAAGTGAATTGTTCAAACATGTATTAACAATGTTTGTTTTATAAACATGAATGAAATAGGTGTCAAAAATGTCCGTGGCGAGGCAAGAGAAAATTGCTCGATTTATTACCGTTCGGTAATATGATTTTGAGTTCAGATACGGCCGGTTAAAATATAAATTGTTCATTTGTATTAACAGTGTTTGTTTTCTAAATATACGGTACTCAGTCATGAAAATAGTTAGTGTTATTATTGTGAAAATGTCAGCAACAAGGCTTTACCACGTAATGACTTTTTTCAATAATTCAAAAAAAAATTAAACAATTGCATGCACAATGCATTGTTATGAAGTTGTACTTATTTATAAATAAAATAGATACTATAAAAAACACCAAATCAATTACTTTATCTATCATTTTGATATATCATGCTAAATATTAAGTATATAATTAAAATAAAATCCAATAATTGTTTTAATAAGGTATAAAATGTTAGCAAATCATAAGCCTCTATTCAAAGGTCACCTCTGTTAAGAGGTCACTTTGGGTGCCTCCCGCAGGTGACTGCTTAATACAAGTTTGACTGTATTTCATGTCACCCGATAAATTCAAAATTAACATCACATTTTCGTTTGCTTGACTAATGTATATTGTCTCGTTTGAACATAATTTTAATTGATAATTGTAATATATAACAAATGCATTGGGCACTGATATACGGTAGCTCATGTAGGTCGCTTATTTATTTAATAAATGTGGTGTGAACTACCCTTGTAATAAACCTTTAGCATTATCAACATATGATGCTTTTCAAAATGCTTCCGGTCAGAACTGTTTTGACACAGCCGCTTCAGTGGCCTAGTTTTCGAAGATTTTTCACATCACTATTTTTACTTCTAAAACAAAATATTTAAAATGAATTTTGATAAAGATTTTACGTTATTCAAAATAAAGAAAAACGCATGCTAATGTAGTCATAGATAAATCTACAAATCATGTAACAATAACCGCATAAAACGACGTTGCATAAAAAGGCTTAAAGATCAATTCTTAATTGTCCTTTTTGGAGCTGTCTCGAAAACTGCATTAGATACAATAAATGTACATATAAGTAGATCTGAACATCAGTTCTATAATTTTGTGATTTTATATTTGCTTTATTCAACTCGTTGAAGTGGTGTATGTACGCCAATATAAAATCACACAATGTAGATATCCTCTATTTATTCATTAAATGACAGATTGTTCACATAATATACATGTAAAAGGTCATATAACTATGCACTGTACATGTATATACATGTACATGTATGAATATATAAAGATTCAAAAATATTATAACAATAAAGTAAGGTTTCTACAAACACCACTTATTCATTTATATTGTGTTTAAACAAGTTTATCATCTCCTTATACTAGCGAAATATGGTTTTAATAATATACTAGTATATGAAAAAACATTTAAAAATAACAATGAACAAATTTTATTTTTTCTAATACTGTTAACACATGTATTCGTAACAACATCTCATAACACATTAATGGCAACGTCGAATAACGTCAATTTCAGCACACTCGAAAGTCACTGTTATTTGAAATTGAATTAACAAAATTAATAACGCGTGCACGTGTGACCACTATTTCCGTTCACGCATGCTTGACAGCGACGCCTCATTGATGCCACTAAAGTGTTCAGAAATGCTTGAGGGATGTTGTTCCAGATGTTGGTTAAAGCCTGGCCTAAATCAGCCAATGTCACTGGCTGATTTGGTAAACGGCGTAAACGTCTTTCCATTTCATCCCAGACGTGCTTGATCGGCGACAAATCGTGGGGGAAACAGCTGGCCAAGGCAAGACATCGACATTCTGTTGAACAAACAAGTCCCTGACTACACGTGCAACGTGTGGCCTTGCGTTGTCTTGCTGCAGAGTGATGTGATTTTGATGTCTCTGTATGAAGGGTATCACATGACGCTGATTAATTTCATCTCGATAGCGTACGCCGGTGAGATTTCCATTGACAATTTGTAGAGGGGTCATTCCACGTGCTGATATTCCACCCAACACCATAACGCTACCTCCACCAAATTGTCGACGTTGCACAACACAAGCGTCCTGGTAACGCTCCCCAACGCGACGATACACCCTACAACGGCCGTCACTGCTATCCAAATGAAATCTGGATTCATCAGTGAACAGAATATTGGCCCAGTCCTGTATTCTGAATCGCAGATGTCGTGTGCACCACGCTAGTCTGGCGATACGATGACGTTGAAGCAGTACTGGGCGCACCGCTGGACGTTTGCTCGCGCAGACGATTACGCACAGTTCTTGGACTAATTGGTCGAAGCCCTGGAATGCTACGGGCAGTCAAACTTGCTGTCTGGAAACGATTTCTCAGATGCACAAGTCTAATGTGGTTGTCTTGTTGACGTGACGTCACACGAGGTCGCCCAGAGCGCGGTCGATCCTGGGTGTTGCCAGATTGTTGAAAACGTCTCCATAATGACTGGATGGTGTTCCGATGAACTCCAAAGTGTCTTGCTACAGTATTTTGTGCCATTCCAGCTTGCAGCATCCCAACAGCACGATTATGTTGGTTTTCGTTGAGTCGTGGCATGACATAGGGGTAAATTTTGTTGAAACTAAAGTGATTTCCTTAACAAAAAAAGTTTAAACAAATACTTTACAGTTCTTATTCCAAACAGTATTGGCCCGTAAAACTCGTGCGTACAAATTCTTCAATAAACAACAGGTGCTCACTTACCATGCAAAAGTCCGTGCACCCGGACGGTTACCATCCGATATTGTCAAAAACAATACCATTATCGATTGTTTAAATTTTATAAATACACACAATAGATATAGAAAAATTATACTAAATTTTATAATGCACAGTTTCTTTTTTCCGCTAGTATACATTAAAATCATTTTTGAAGAGCTCTTCAATTTTTCCACATGTGCAGGAATTTCAACAGAGA
The DNA here is from genome assembly GCA_020458035.1 of Magallana ariakensis. Classification (NCBI taxonomy): domain Eukaryota; kingdom Metazoa; phylum Mollusca; class Bivalvia; order Ostreida; family Ostreidae; genus Magallana; species Magallana ariakensis. The sequence continues at coordinate 17,363,454 of CM035818.1, read as the reverse complement.
GGTTAAGCATTTGAACGTGTACGTGTACGAGTACCTGTAACTAGGGAATCCCCTAATTTTATTACGTCATAATTTCTGAATACCGCGTAATTCTACAAGTTGTACAAAACGTGTTAAAATATTATTATGTACGTGGAGTACACATATCTAGTAGTCATTAACACATAAATAAAAAAAATATTGTTTTACTTTCACTTTTAATTACTTTCATTACAAAAAGCAATAGACTCATTCTTTATTAGACAGGTATACTAGAGTGGGTTTGGCGATAGGGGTTTTAAAGTTGAATACATCCTTCAAGTTTAGTATTGTGTTAACAAAGTCTTTTTTCTTTTAAGTATATCGTATAAAGCATTTACGGGCGTCTTCAATAGCCAATGGATTTCGGTCCACTCCGCTCCCATTTTGCGCAGCGGACTGGACCGAAATCCTTTGCTAGCGAAGATGATGTAATCTCTTTTACATAATCCCAACGTAATCTTATAACCACTCAAATCAAAATGGAGGTGGGTTATACATATGTATATGTAATGTACATGTCTTTTAAGTGGATGGCCAATGGGCGGATTGGATGGCCTGGACTTCTTGCTCAAGCACGTGCGGAGACAGTGTAAAAACAAGAGCACGCGCGTGCACAAACCCAGCTCCCTCACAAGGCGGGAAGGACTGTGTAGGATCCTCGCAAGAGTCCCACTCATGTCATGTGGCGTCCTGTCCAGGTTAGTACCACCAATAGTATTACCAAGACCAGCAAGCCTTGCGTGTTATTATTTTTTTCAGTTTATAATTCATCGTGGGTTTTTTTAATGAAGTTAAACGTTCTAGTGGTCGCACTGTATTGGTGCCGCATAAAGCTGGTCATCCGTCCGTGTATTCGTCTGTTAATTACATGTAATTAATATTGTCATGTCTGTGTGATAGCCAGGGCTGCGTTTTACAAAAGAACTTGGGACAAAGTCGTAAATATTTTTAATCTCGTTGAACTATTTTTAATGTACAAAATTTATACAAAACCAGTAATTTACAACTATTTTTAATTCTATAATTATATTTTAAAGCCATAAAATTGAAATATTGATTAGTATGTGATTTATAAGTATTCATTTATTTGGTCGTAAGTCGTACGTGTACATGTAAGTTCTTTCGTAAAATGCGGCCCTGGTCTCTACAGAAGATAACAACTCTGGCTAAGGTTCTTTAAATATAGAAGGTCTACCAGTTCACTGACTCAGACTTATTAAATAAGATAGGTTCTGTGTACTAAAAATGATACTTGTAAAAATACTGGCTATCTTCTAAATTAACATGTTTACTGTTCTCAAGACTTCTTAAATATGAACAAAGACAAAGGGTAGAAAAAGAACGGAAGCCATATTAGAAAATCTATTGGTTTAAATGAACACCCGACTTGAATCACATGTCTTGAAATGAGCATACAGGTGAAAAATGTTAATGCTAAAAAGAGACCTTTGTTACACAATACAATCATTAAATCAATAGAGCATAAAGTAACACATTTGTAGTGCATTACATGTAATGAACATTTTAATTATAAAATATTTTTGATCGCAAGTACTGAAATATTATATAGGATAATCAAAAGACTATTAGTTTTAATGATTTGAGATGAAAATTTTATTCTTAATTTTTATGTATAAAATGGATTACCAATGTATTTCGAATGATTCACTAAAATTTTAATGTTAGAAGTCAAGATACAAGTAAGATACAGGGAAACGAAGCCGTTGTTATGTAAACAGTAAGTTGACAAAATAACTTGTGGCAAACAAGATAACTGATTCAGTATGTTCATAAATAAATTTTTTTATCAACAGCAAAAAGCAACATTAGATAGAACTTAATACCAATACAACACATATGTAAACAATAACAGGACTCGAGCTTTGTTTACAAAACAAAGAATTACATGCGCGGATCCAGAAAATTTTTCCAGGGGGGGTCCGAAGGATAATTGTGTTTGCCAGGGGGGGGGGTCCGAGGCATATTTTCGATAATTTTACTATGTAAATTTAATAAATTTTCATTTTCCAGGGGGGGTCAGGACCCCCCCGACCCCCCCTCTAGATCCGCGCATGAATTATAACCTCTGTAACTCGCTTGTAACTCAATATTTGACTTCCAAATTTTACCAAAGCAGTAAATACATTAATATTGATTACAATTATAGATATAAAAATAAAAAAATAAATTTGAGCTCAAATCGTGTCCAAGACCCTTTTATTCTGATCTTTTAGTAAGAATTGCAATGTGAAATAAGTGTGAAAAATATTTAAAAATCACACCCTACTACATTTTCTTCAAATCTTACACATCGCCTCGCGGTTTATTTATTTAAAAGTTTTAACTGTTCCTCTGCTTCATATTATATCTTTCTAATAATTTGGTAGCAATTAAATTCACTTCTTAATTAATAGCAATTAATGGAAAAATCACTATCTCACTTTGTCCATATATTGTGTTGATCTGTGCGACAATACTCTGTAGTTGACGGTGGGTGGTCCGCCTGGATAGCCTGGTCCCCCTGTTCTTCGTCATGTGGAAATGGCCAGAAAACACGCGCTCGCTCCTGCGTCAACCCAGCGCCCTCTGCCGGAGGAAAGGACTGTGTTGGAAGCATCTATGAAATGCAGCCGTGTTCTGGGACCGCATGTTCCGGTCAGTATGGATACAAATTTGTTATGCCGAAAAATAATTCATGCCTGGTTTAATTACTACATGGTAGTTAGTCGAGAAATTTATAAACAATGGTTAAAAATTAAAATAATCTGAAGAATACATGTATATATATATAAAAAAAAAAAAACATTTCACGGAGATTGGTTTTTGATGCTCAAGTTTCATTGGTTAATGATATGGAGCGTAGTTAACTTTTCAAAAAGGTAAGATTCAGTGAAAGATTTTAAAAGGAAAAATAAATATTTTTCAAATGCATTCGAATTTTATGCAAACACACAAGCAAAAGTAACTTTAAAAACTGATGTTGTGTGTGCAGTGGACGGTGGCTGGGGAGCATGGGCGACTTGGAGTCACTGTAGCAAGACCTGTGGATCTGGAGAGGAAAGTCGAATCCGAAGCTGTGATAATCCCACTCCGTCTGGTGGAGGACAGCCGTGTGCTGGAAATACTACCGAAACGAGGACCTGCAATATAGGCATATGTGCGAGTAAGATTAGTTTCCCTACATCCAACGAGTAAAATTGGTGTGTATTATCGATCCTTTAATCCAGCGAGTAAAATTATTTTCAGTATGTAATATACTAATTAGTCTGGAAGTAAAATTATCCATCAAATTACTAGTATCTCTGAACGCAGCGTGGAAGATTATTTTCATAATTATTCCTACATCAATCGAGTAAGATTATTCTCATAAATATCCCTTATTCCAGCGAGTAAGGTTTTCCTAAGAAATATTCCTATATCCATCAAGTAAAATTATCCTCATTAATATACTTACATCTAGAGAGTAAAATTGTCATTTTAAATATCACTATACGGTAAGATTTTGATGTTGGGGGACTCAGATGATATAAGTGGAATGAAAATTATATAGGTATTTTTTTTTAATTTTTAGTCGACGGTCACTGGTCCGATTGGATGCGCTGGTCTCCATGTTCTAGTACCTGTGGAAATGGAATGAAAACACGTGCACGTATGTGTTCGAATCCGGCGCCATCACAGGGTGGAAAAGATTGTGCGGGAAGTCCATATGAAATGCAGCAGTGTTTTGAGATTATTTGTCCTGGTTGGTACCACGTTCTTGACCCTTTTATTCTTGGTAGGTTTTTTTTAATATAAAAAAAACTTAATTTATACCATTGTCTATAATTAAGTTGATGGAAATTGGGGCGATTGGTCATCATGGTCCAAATGCTCGGCGTCCTGTGGGGGTGGAAACGAGGTCAGGTCACGCAACTGTAGTAACCCTGCACCCTCCCATGGAGGAAAAACCTGTGCTGGAGATCCAACACAGTCACAGACATGCGCAAATACAACATGCCCTGGTAATTTGATACCATCTTTTCCTGAGTTTTTCAACAAATTAAGCGCGATATGGCATCTTATAAATATAAATGTTAATGTATTTAGTTATAGTATTTATTATGTCTAAGGCATTTTATTTTCCTTATGTCAAAGAAATCACTGTATAATAAAGTGCAACGTTTGCTTATAATCAAAATATTGTATTTCATCCTCTGTTTCAAGATTTGTTTGATATTTGATATGTTAATATCCGAATACAAAGATCAGTGTGATGTACCTTATTTATCTACACGCGCAACATCTTGATACAATTTTATTGGTTTAAAGTTGGCCCCGTGTGTCCATCTTGCGATGACAATTTGAACTGTCAGTGGGGAGCTGTGTGCGATATATCTGAAACCTGTATGATTAGATCATTTCCCCATTCGCCGTTCACTGTCCATTGCTCAAAGGTATATATATATCTCATACTATTTGATGCGCATAAAAGTCTTCAAAATTTTCAAAATGTTGAATATTAATTTTACTAAATAAATATACTTCATATATGTATGGTGTTTATGTATTACAAAATTTCACGGTATTTCAACAAAATTTAATTATACATTGTATTTGTTATACTGAATTTTCTTTATTCATATTTATCGTTTCTACCAATTCAAAACGTGTATTTAAAAGTAACAGCTTACCAACGAATAATGCTGTGAATTTTACAATTCCTTTTCATGTGATCTATTTCTAATGCGATTTGTATGTGAGATAGTTTGAAATTGATTTCTCTGGCTCTTGGCGAGAAAATATAATAGCGCTTTCCAGTAGTTAAGGTGGTATGGGACATCTGTCGATATTAATGTGAATTAAAGTACATTATAATTGAAATACTTTCACCGGTTCAGAATGTTTAAATTTCACAATATATAACAAAAAAATACGTTTTGGAAAGGTAAAAATTTTAAAATATATAAAATTATACTTGATTTTATTGTTTCTTTCGATAAATAATACGTCACAACATGGAGGTGTCCCATACCACCTTAATTTCTGGTATTTAATGACAGAGTGGCCGACTATTTAAATAAGTATTCTTATTCATTTGCCATCTGATACATACAACTAGTTAAAGTTTTATTACAATGGTTAAAATTCGTTATTTTCAGATACAAGACTGTGAGTTTGAAAAGTCTAAGTTACCAAAGGGCGAGATATTCTGCTGCTACGACCGCTCATGCCTTACGACTTATTTAGGATTATCATAACAATTTTCTATGATCTCTAATAAAATGTTTTTAAAAAGAATCCATACTCAAGACCTTATTTTGATTTATGATTTCAATGTAGTTATTTATTCTTTTATTTCGAAATAAAGATATTTTCCTAAATGATTTGTTTTTCATAACTTTACATTTCGCAAATCGGTTATCAGTTCTTATTCGTAGATATTATCCTATTGTAACTCGTGGATTTAAAAACTGGACAGAAGAAGTGCTATTTATTATGAGAAAAACTAAAGAAATTTTACTCAAAATGTAAATTAGGTGAAGGTATCAATGATTTAGATAAAATGGTTGCTTTATCTTAATACATAATCATAATCTACAAAACAATGAATATACAAAAAAGTAAAAGTCTGTCAAATTAAAATTGTGCAATTTGTTTATGATACAGGACAACTGATTTGAACATATTGTACTGTTTGATATAAAACAAAACGCTAACTTAAAGGCACAAGTTCTAAAGCTTATAATGCCCTTTACTACAGTTCCTACGTTTAGGAACATTTGGTTTTTGCATTTAAACAAATAGAAAATCGGCGAGCATTTGTGTTTATTGAATAAGTTATCAATAAAAAATACCTTTTATGTTTATCAATTAATTCATTTTAATTTATTTTTACGAATCAAAAATTAACGTAAATATAAACACATTGAAAAGAATTAAACAGAAGGTAAAATGCCTCTTTATGTGCTCTCCAGTTGTCAAGGTTATCTTTAATTTCTTCTTATACAAATTTGAATATTGTAGAGATAGCAATTCCGAACCGGTTGCATTTTTAAGTACTCGGTCGTAACGATGGTAACAGGTTACAACGTCAGTGATCATCAGATTAAGTAATAAGTAGAATGAGGGGGTACCCGACAAATAATAAGGAACCAGAAATGTAAAGGTTTATAGTTAAAAGAGAAAAATACAAAAAAATAGGGTTTCCCACATATATATATATATATATATATATATATATATATATATATATATATATATATATATATATATATAAGGAACCAGAAATGTAAAGGTTTATAGTTAAAAGAGAAAAATACAAAAAAATAGGGTTTCCCATATATATATATATATATATATATATATATATATATATATATATATATATATATATATACACAAAGCTTACTTAAACCTGTTTGTGGTTTTGGTAAAGGAATAAATCGTATGAAAAAAAACCCTTTTTATCTTGTTGTCCTTTCCGATATATTTCATTTTATTAAATAAAATATACGACATAACTAGTCGTGTCGTATATTTTATTTGATAAAATGAAATATATCGGAAAGGACAATATGATTGTTAGAATTTAATTTTCAAGTAGCAAATTCTCAATTGGTATTGAAATGTTATTGTCAGCCATATACATGTACACAAAAAGATACTGTTTATGTGAAGCATAAAATGAACATTGTACAAACTAAGCATGGAGTGTTCCACATCTACAAAACAAAAACCATTCTGGCAAAGTGTTAAACCACATACGTAGTGCGAGTAAAAGTCAGTATTTCAGTTGCTACGATAACTGTTATTTCGTAAATGACAATGCTTAATATTTTCTTTTTACCGTGCTTGGAATTTCCCCCCAAATTTTTACCTTTAGCGTCTTTAGGCCTGACGTTGTAGGCCTGTTTTAGTTCATACTAATATTCAATGACAGGTTCTTGGTGATGGTAAAAAACTGTTGAAATAGGAAATTTTTTTTTGGGCAACTGGAATGCGGTAAATCAAATTGCTGCAAAGACTGTAGTCATTTTGTAGGGGAGAACATTTATTTACAATATTTTACAAATATTGCATTAAATTGCAAAATTGTGCAATTTTTATTGTTTTTATGAATTTCGTGTAAGACTAGTATATATTTGTGCAGCTTCAGTCTGTATACTTTCCAACAAATCACCTTGTTCATACGTACAGTTGTCCCGAACTATATGACGAAGCTTTTTATGTGGTAAACAAGGTTCATGGATTGTGTCGATATGTTATATATTTTCAAAAAATTTCCTACATTCTGATGCATAGTTTATCCCTTTTTTATTCTTTGACATTCATTTTGATTTCTGAAAGCAAATTAAATCTTGTCATTAAAAAATAAAATTTACATAGTTAACTTTAATCTCAAATGTTATTTTATTGTTTTAGTGTTCTACAGTGTTTGAAAAAGAACAAATCATGCAATCAAAATTTTTGATTTGATTTCCTTTTTTTCTATTTGTCTTTTAGGCATTAGCCAATCACTTTTATAAGTATATCTTATTTTCTCCTCTATATATGTACAATACAGATAACAGCTTTTGATCTGGAGTTTTGTTGTCACTTACAGTAAACATGACACGATGTTGGAGCATTCTTATCGTTGTTGTCCGTAAGTGTTTGTACATAAATACAGATCTATGGCATATCAATCTCTACAATCTATCAAGGCGATTTTTGTTATACATAGTTATAGTCGTTATAAATTATATAGAAAATCCGTTGAACAAAGTTTTGGTTTTTTTTATTATTGAATTGTTCACTTTCACAACATATACAGGTACATGTACATATGTGATATATCTCGTATATTACAATCATATTGGAAAACTTTTTTGACCATTTGATTATTAAGTTGAACAAAGTTTAATAAGAATTCAGTAAAACTTTGTCTGACCTTCAGGCACCATTAGGCCACACTTTATTTCTGGGTTAATACTGAGAGTTCAAGTGGTGCCAACACGATAAAAATTTCAGACAGTTTCCTGTTCACCAATATCGCACATGGTTTGCAGTACAATGGTTTCATCAATGTTCGTTGAATACATTTTCGTAAATTTAAACTGACCGTTGAGTGAAGTGAAGTGAAAATAATAGCTAAATATTGTATTATTTCAGCACTTATCCACCCTTATCAGCCGTATTCTATATCTTTTCCTTCCCTTTCGTTATCTAACTAACGAATGCTGTCTCAGTATTCCTTTAAATTCTTCTTTAATTTCTTCGCTTTATAAAGCATATGGTTACATGTTTACCATACATGTCTGAGTTTCAATTATATGCATTCAGTTATTTACTCTTCTACTGAGTAGAGCAACGATCTTCAGCATCCTCGTGTTCCATGTATAGCTGCTAGTACAAGTCTTTCAGCACTTTTTTATCAGCTTTTTTCATCCAGCTCAATCTTTGCACTGTTAGCTTTTCCAAGATGGCTTCTCTGGTTTACGTAGGCCACAATATCTAACCCAGTATTCAATACAGTGTGATTGATCTCCTGGAAAACCTTATGTTCTTTTTTTTAAAATTCAATATCATATAACTGTTTTTGTGTCGACTCTTCTGACTTTTGTTTTCACTTTCAACAATTTGCCATATCCTGTAAAGGTGGTTTTTAACGCTGGTGGCTAAGTACGCGTTTTCTATGGTCAAACAATATGCGTGAGTGTTAAATGCGCGGATGCATATATACCTCTCTAAAGTTTTGATTATTTTTTTTTACCATACACGCGGGGGCATTTTACGCGGTTTTACGCTTACCGCGTAGCTAGTGTAAATCCCCCCCCCCCCCCAACGCGTTTATAACCACTTTCATAGTACTAGGATACCTGGTACTACATGCTTTCTAACATTTCTTTATGAATATTTATTAAGTTCTAGTAACTGTTAAGAACTCTTTCGCACCTCATTGTATATCATAGTTGGGCAGTGACAACAGGAACCCTACAGAAGTTTGTCTTTACATATTGGATCTTTTATTTTGTTAAGGGAGACTGGATAGTCAACTCTTTAACCATATGGTCAGCCTTAAAATTTATTTTAATTTTTTAAAGCCATAAACTATCAATTAATAAAAAGAAAATTACCAAATAGTCTATAAGTTCCCTATACCTTTATACATGTACAGAGCTTATCTTCTCATGGTGATTGATAGGGTGTATAAAGGTCATGACCATCCAGCCCTATTCAAGTCTGAGAGGCAAAGGTCAGTAGAAATAAACTACATGTACTTATATAGAATAATGACTAACATCACATTTAATATCATGTTTCTCAAAAATGTGTTGTTTCAAGCTTGTTGTTTTCTGGCTACTGTCGTCCATTTGATTAATTTTTTTCTTCGACAGGCAAACATCACGTCAAATCTAATCTTGCATTCGTCCCTTGCATTGCCTTTTTTTAGCTGAGATTTTGGTCCGATTTCCAATTTTGCTTACCTACCTTTCTTTTCACTTCTATTATAGTTTTTGGGTTGTCCAAGGGTTTACGATCCACTCTGCTCCTATACAACCCTTGGCAGATTTAGCCAATGTTTTCAGAAATAATACAGCGCCGTCTAGCGATTGAGTTAAATTGGAGTAGCTAAATACTTATTTTTCATCAAAGAAATATTAGAAGAAATGATCTTGTGAAAAAATAAAAAATTAGAAAAATTAAAAAATCCATATATTTGTAATTATATATCTAATGTTATTCATTAACCACGTAAACATTGTAATAATAATTTTATTTAAAGTTTGTATGAAAGCACAACGAACTACACTGCCAATAAATAGATTCCCTGCGATCGCCTGTCTTCGCAACCAATCAGATTCTAATTGTGCGAGTTTTGATTTTGTCGGCTAAATCTGCCAAGGGTTGTAGAGGAGCAAAGTGGATCGGAAACCGTTGGCTAGCGAAGATGTGGATTGTCTTGCATCTGCATTTAATTCATTCTTCTTTCCACTATCTTTGCTTTAATCGTTAATCTTCGTACGCTTTATTTCGACAGTTTAATTTTTTCTCATTGATTATAATATAATTAAATAATTTATGGGGGTTTTATTGTGTATATTCTCCTATAGATCGTTTTCTACACTTTATTTGGTTGGTGGGCATTGCAGATCATTACTTTGGTAACTTGGAAATTAAAAAAAGTTCTAAACAAATTAATCATCTTTTAATTAATTGTTATATATTTGTAATGTTGATTAAAATACAACGACTGTTATAAATTCAATAGAACTTTCTTTCCGTTTTACACAATTGTATAACATGGCTTTTAAATTGTTAAACATGATTATTCTGCATCGTTTAAAATATTTAAACCTATGATTTTTTTTTACTAAACCAAAGTAAGGTCTTTTTAGCATATCTTAAATCTAAGACCAAGCTGATTTAATTTAAACATATTTTATTGAATAAATTCAACACGATTGGACAACAGGCATAGCTTATGCATATCATCTCCTTGTATAATAGGTCAATTTACATAAATTTTTTTAATTATATAGGATAATATACAACATTATCTAACTATAGTCATGTATTTGAGTAAAAATATATTAAGTATGTAATTTGTGAATTACAGAGCTATAATAATATGTGAGGATCTATAATAAATATATGAGTTATGCTTAAATTCAATAAGACGTTATAAACATCTTAAGAAGTAAATAACAGAAAACCAAAAAAGAAATATATACAATCAACAGATTATTTGATTGTCCCAGCCTTGATAGCATTAAGAATAAAACCCCAAAATCAATGAAACAACAAGTATAACTTGAACTAAGTCTAATACATGTATATACACAGAACTAAAATCTCTTTGTGGATTTAATGAATTCATGAACAGAGGAAAAAATTTCACAGTTTAATGTATATGAATATTGACCTTTTTCTCCTTAAGAGGGTTTCAAGTTCAAAATCAACACCATTATTATTTAATTTATTTTTAGGTATAATTCTTTCAAAATTAAAATAAGGAAACTTCATAAAATAATGTGTAGTATCTTATATAGTAACCACATTTTCCACATAGCTGTACATCTGATAAAAAATGACTTTTTAAGCTGATTTGGATTTTAGTATATATTGGACAGTGAAGATTCCAAATTATTTTAGTTCTGTTCATTATAATATATTAATATTTATTGAGTATTTTCTCCTCTTTTTCCTTAGAAAAACCGATTTTGATTCAAAGCTCTATATTTACATTCAATGTATATTTCTCCTTATGTTTGCATTGGAAATCCGTGACGTTCAATTTTCTATAAATACACTTTGATAATTCATGCGCCATGTGCACAAAAATAAACGTCTTCACGTGGTTTGAGTACATTTATTTTTGCAAGATTAAATGAAACGTTCAATCTTACATAACCAATTTGATATGTCCTTTTGAAAAATAATCATGAAATTATATCTACTCTTAAATAAAAAAGTTTTTTTTTCTACAAAGTTTCTGGCACTATATGTTTAGTCGCGAAATCGAACTAAACAACATGTTAACATGGCTGTTCTATGTATGTTTCGTATCCCTGACTGAGAGCGTATGTAATGGCTTTACAGGGACAATACAAATATATTTCATAAAAACGACATCAGTATGAATATAAATATAAGCATTGAATGCTTATTATTGAATGCTTATTTTTGGATGTCCTTGATCCTGTAACACACTACATGTATTATCATACCGCGATAACGCGTGGTATTCAATTTGTCTGCACCGCTTGGTGTGTTACAGGACATCCAAATATAAGCATTCAATGCTTAAATAGAAACTGTAGAACTAAAATTTACATCCAGTCCTAACCAGTTAATCGATCGGTTGACACCTTCAGCAATTTAAAGAAAAATCACGCACGAAATAATCATAATGTTGTCAGACTCAAATGTCCATAAAAGGACGACTTTGATATTTCTTTTATCTATATTTAACATACTGATAAACATTATCAATAATTTAAGTACTTTTACCTTCTTTTATGATTATTTCAATTAAAGGACATATCGTATGTTTCTAAAGTATGGGACATTTTACATTTTTTGCATGCGATATGTCCTTTAAGCATTGTATACTTATTTCTGGATGTCGTCGGTCCTACATGTTTAACACACCAGGCCATGCTGCGCGGTAGCGCGGTATGATAATTTGTCTGCCCAGCCTGGTGTATTATAGTACCAAACATAAGCATTCAATGCTTATGTTTATATTCATATCGATGTTTATTTGTAAAACCATTATATACGCTCTTACTAGTATTCAGGAATATGAAACGTAGATGGAAAAATCATATTAACATGTTTTTAGTTAATTTCAGCGACAAAAAATATACTGCCAAAAACTTTGTGGAGAAAAATCATGGGTTTTTTTTTTCATTAACAAATAAATATGATTGAATGATTATTGTTCATAAGTATAATATTATATCAAATTGGTTATATGAGTTGAACGTTTCATTTAATTTTAAAGTAATTAATTTATTCAAAACGCGTGATGACGTTTTATTATACTTGTGCTCATAAGCCGTGACAAGGCTTAGTGTGTTTGCAGGAAATTCAACGTCGCAGATTTCCAATGCAAAGATAAAGGGAAATATAATATAAATATTAAAAAAGAAAGATGTGGGCTATGAAGGTTGCAATCATCCAGAAAAAATTGTTTAAATACATACGCATTCATATAATTTCTTGCAACGCAGTTTTCGAACAGGTTCATCAAGTGTCGACATTTTGTTTGCCATGTCGCTCGGACCAAGACTGCCATGGTCACTGTAGCATATCTTCTCACATCCCGGTCTGTGATTGGCTTACTATCTTTATTATAAGAGAGCATTGTTGCCTTTGCAAAGGTAAATGTCAACTTTCATTGTATCGTCGGATACCCACGGATGATCGCGTCTTGTGATAAGTAAAAGACGCGATCACCGTGGGTATCCAACGATGCTGTCATTGATAAAACTGATGTATTTAAAATTTCATTTAACAATTGACTATCTTATCAAAAACGGGTGATCACGGTGTTAAAAAAGTTGATTCACACAAAAGCATATGTACAATTGCTAATATTTTTTTAACGTAAAGCAAAAATAAATGTTTATACATGTAAATTATTAGTACTAGGCTCATTTGTATACAATGACTGTAAGAATCAACTAAGAGCTTACATAAAAAATCTTTTTATAGCAGTCACATGCTCTTCTGATGCTGATTGTTCGGGTCATTCTTGTAACAGTGGATATGTGTCAAAATGTAACTCTCAGCACGATTGTCATTGCGAGCGGAAGCCTTCTTGCAGTTTTGACACAGACTGTAGATACCATCATTGTTCCTCGGGCTATACAGCAACCTGCAATAACGCTCACTGCCACTGCCAAAGGGGTAAAACAATTATTAATTTGCCTCTCCTAAAAGAAGGCACAATCCTACGTAAATGTTTCTGAAATTGTCGGCCCATATATTAATTTACAAGCATAGTCTTAAGTCAGATGTCAGCAGATTATATCATTCACCCATGTCGAATTTCCGATAAAAGTGCTATTAAGTTTTTGTTTGTAATATTTCTTTTTATCGTGATTTTTTTTATAGGTCGAAGTGATCTTACTATCAGTATTAGATTGTTACAAATATCATGGATATTATGATAACAGCAGGCGACACATATATATCCTCATCTTTTTATAGCAGTAGCTTGTTCTTCTGATGCTGATTGTTCGGGTCTTTCATGTAACAGTGGATATGTGTCTCAATGCAACTCTCAGAGCCAGTGCCATTGCGAGCGGAAGCATTCTTGTAGTCTTGACACAGACTGTAGATACCATCATTGTTCCTCGGGCTATACAGCAACCTGCAACAACGGCCAATGCCACTGCCAAATAGGTAATATGCTTTTTCATTGTGTGCCTCTTCCACAAGAAGGTATTATGTTTAATGTTCACATTTCTTCTTCTCCTTGTATTTTGGAAAGGGGAGATTATTACTATTCTTTTTATTAAATCACCATCAATGAAACGGTTTATATTGTTTGAATTTCTTTCTTTTTATCCTGTAATTTCCCATTGCATTGACCGAATAAAGGTAACCCAATAAACCAAAGCTATTGTTTTCAGTCAACGCCCCATTATAGCCTCGTGCATTTAGCCGACGTTCAAAGGCCATATGACGTCATCTTTCTTGCCTTGTTTACGCCATGGCGTAACTGCAGATATGCAGCGAAATTTGTCGAATGAAGACCGTTTTAGGGAGACAATGTGATATAATGTTGCAAGCCTCGGTCTCTGTCACGTTTTCTTACCCTCGCCCAAATATAGCTTATATTTCAAGACAGTAACCATGTATTTTATATTTATTTCTTCAAATGCACTTTACATTTAAGGCCTTTAATTTTTGCTGGCCTTCTTTTGTAATTGTAACATCGAGTAAAGTAGAACTCGAACACTGTTAAGATTATTGTAGAATCGACACAATTGACAAGTTGTTCCAATAATAGTGACTGTGCACATTATCATTGCTCGTCTGGAAGAACCTCGTATTGTCGAACTACGTTTCTAAACGGGCATTGTGATTGTTTAGGTAAGATCATTAAGTCTCAAAATAATTAAGTTGCAGTTTTGCTTTTTAGCTCACCTGAGCATAAAGATCAAGTTAGCTTTTCTGATCACATTTTGTCCGTCGTCAATCTGTTCGTCCGTCTGTAAACTGTTCACATTTCGAACTTCTTCTCCAAAACCACTCGGCCAATTTCAACCAAATTTAACACAAAGCATTCATATGGTATGGTGTATATAAATTGTAGAAATAAAAGACCGATCTAGTTCAAAACAGATAACACCTCGAAAATGTTAAAAAAAGGTGCTTTTTAAAAAATCATCTTCTCAAGAACAACTTGTCAAAAGAGTCAAATTCAACGTTATTCAGCATAGATTATTCTTATGTAAAGGAAAATATAAATTTCAAAAATTATGAGCTAATTCCGTTTCAAATTTGAGTAATTTACGAAAATAACAAAGAGGGAAGTCGATCAGTTTATAACTTCGTGTTCGGTATTTCATATATCGAAAACCAGGTTCTTTGTTTGAAGCAGCCATGTTGAACGGGTCAATCTTACAAAGATGAATTTGCTTGTTGTGCGAAGGGAATATTTGAAACATGCAAAATATATATTTGCCGATTTTTAAAGTAAATTGAGGTTAAATAGTTCAATGCGTGAAATTTTCACTTGTGATGGTGGTTTTAGCTTGTTTTGATTTTCATTGTGCTTTTTAATTTGAGGGAAACTATCACCTGTATTCTGGAATTTGTTTTGATTTTCATTGTGCTTTTTAATTTGAGGGAAACTATCACCTGTATTTTGGAATTTTTACGTAAGTCAAATATAGATTTCGGTAAATCAGACAGCTGAATGTTCACCAGCGCAAAATGACCAAGATCTGATGCACTTACAACATATTATAAAATACATGTACTATACCTTATTTTGGTAATTCGGTACGATCTCTACGTAATGGTTGATTAATGCAACGTGTTTTGTTTAGATGCTCAGCAGTTTTAGTCTAAACGGAGATTTTTTTTCGCTGCTAGAAATATATAGGTATATATATGATGAAAAATAGATTGTGCTCTTTCTATGTTCAAGTGCATTTTCCTTTGTTTTAATTGTTTAAAATTTTCTATTTACTAACCGTGTGACTGTATCTGAGAGTCAAGCTTCCGGTTATAAGCAGACACAGAACTTTGCTCGAAATGCTATGTTTGTACACGGAACTAAGGTCATGCTTTAGTTTGTTTATATTTCAAATGCTGAATAGTAAATACCAAGTTTAAAAATCTTAAGATGAATGTAATTAACTCACGTGAACAAAACATGACTCAAACAAAGCTCTGTATCTTGTTTATAATTCTACGATTTTCAGACGCTTAAATTTTGGTTGATCAGTACAAATGTCTTGCTTTAAACATTTAATACTCGAGGAGAAAAATTTAAAGAATGATATGTTGTAACTACTTTCTGGTGCCCCTTCTCATACGATGAATTATATAAAATCTACACCAATTTTGATATTTTTTCAAACACAAGTAAATAAAAACGACTTCTTTTAAAAACTTTCCCTAGTTCTGACACTTTATTATTATTATTATTATTATGAGGATAAAAGAATTATCGTTGTTCTTTAAAAATTATTGCAGCGGAAAATCATCTTTGTTTTTAGCCATTTGTTGTTTTTGAATAAAGATGAAAATAATGGGTGGGCCTTAGTACAATAGAGCGATATGCCTGTCAATACATTGATTAGAATTATAGCTCTTTAACATATCATGTGACAACATTTTTCAGTTAAGTTTTTTCATCAGCCAAGTGAGTAAGTTTATGAAACGTCATACGAATTCACGCCAGGTAAACGACAATCGTTTATAATGGAGAAGACCAATTAATTTTTGACTGTTTTTAATTTGAGTGCATTGAGGTACAATTCTCTTCTTTCACATATAGGATTTTTTTAAAGAAAAAACAATAACTAGTAAGTAGTTGAGGGATAAAATAAAGGAAACTGGAAGTTAACCGTGAACCCCTTCCGAAAATTTATGAACATAGCATATGATTTTATTTTCGGTAAAAATTATAGTATTCCATAACGGTAAATATTTCGAAGATTATTAAGTGTAAAAAATTAAATCCAAAAATAACTGTAAAATCGGGTTTTTATTTTTTGTTAATCTACCGAGGGGCTATATGGCACAATATCCGTTGAACGCCCATATGAAGCCAGTGTTGCTCAGGTGAGAGAAGTGGCCCATGGGCCTCTTGTTTGAATGTAATATTATATTTGCAGGTTTGCATATTGGTTAATATATGCAATTCCATACAAATCAACTAGCAATTAAACCATACTAGCTTCAAAGGTCTTTGAAATAACATTTTAATGGAGTTTTTCCACAACTGTTTTTCGATGTTTTTTCTCGCCTTAGATTTCTAAAAGTTCACAAAAATAATACTTTCAATTATTTATCATTAGAAAATTGTTTAAGTACCGTATTGGGTTTTTTACGACTATCAAGATTTCGCTTTATCATTATTATCCTTTTTAATCTGATGAACTTTCATTTCTAATTTCTTGCACCCTTTGTCCATGTCTGTGTTAGCCTTAATTAATACTCTAGTCAAATTTTTATCAAACAGAGTGTCAAATGGATTCCGACTGTTCACATCAGTGCCCATTTGGCTTTTCCAGAAAATGCCAAAATAATATATGTGATTGCCTGAACGACAGTAAGATATTCAAGTATATTCTCAGAGGTTTTAAAATGGGAGCAAATCTGTGGTACAACCGTTTAGTACTATTAATCTATCATATTAAATACGACTAAATAGTGATACGTTAATTCTATAGTATGGTCCTGTGGCGATTTCAATGTGTTGTCTCAGTATTCTCAACAAATGAAAAATATCAAAGATTTAAAACACAATCGAATATATAAATCCATATCAGGCATCATTTATAATACTATTATTTTCCGAAGGAGCATCAGCCCACTGTTCCAGTAACAGCGACTGTGTAAACTTCCAGTGCTCATCCGGACATACTCCGGTCTGTTCCTTATTCACCCAGACATGTCATTGTCAGGCAACGTGTAATACCCACCACGATTGTGCGCACATGACCTGTCGCCATGGTTACTCGGTATGTTCCGCAGCACAGAACAACACTAAGACATGTGTTTGCCAATCAACCTGTTCGACGCAGGACGAGTGTACAAATCATGACTGCACTAGTCATCACAAATCCTATTGTCATTCCGGACAATGCCATTGTTCACACCAATGCTTTTCCGATTCATACTGTACCCACCAAGGATTCTGTACAAATGGTAGACCACGCTGTTCAACTTATCTAGGAAACATTTGTGTCTGTTATGGTATGTAAATACATTGTATTCCTATTCGCTAAATTCTATAAGTGATTCTACTATTTATACAAGTTCTCCTCTTTAGAGTGTGTACATGATAGCGAGTGCTCTAATTTTCATTGCCAACCATACCATTCGCCGATTTGTAGAAACGATTCTTGCTCATGCAAAGCTGATCCAGGTGAGCTATGATTTCCTTAAATGAATTCAATTTAATTTCAGTATATGTGTTGTTTTTAGAAAAATGAAACGATAATCAATCTTTCTGCTCTAAGAAAAAAACACATTTCACTTATATTTCACTTATTCATGTCTCTTTATAAGATTCATTTGCACTACCATTTTTATAACACATTATTGCATTTCATCCATACAAAATCAGAACTTTAATCAGTCTTTTATATACTCTTAAGGAAATTTTCACATTTTGTATTCAGTTGATGGAATGTGGAGTCAGTGGGGATCTTGGTCGTCTTGCAGCGTCACATGTGGACCAGGGCGCCAAACACGTGCACGCTCTTGTACAAACCCAGCACCTGCACATGGGGGTTTGTCCTGCATTGGTAATAGTTCTGAGGAGAAAAAATGCAGTCAAGTCTCATCATGTCGAGGTAACAGTTTGTTTTACGACATTTTTATTTTTGAGATAGTATTTATGTGTTCCAATGAAAAGGAAGATTTGTCTTTACTTTGATTGGGACTTTTTTAAAAGTTGATGGTGGGTGGTCAGATTGGATGGCCTGGTCTAGCTGTTCAGTTTCTTGTGGGGGAGGAATGCATACACGCGCTCGCATGTGCAGTAACCCTGTTCCTAGCAATGGCGGTAGTAACTGTGTTGGAGACATGTATCAGACTCAGACGTGTGCCAATGCATCTTGTGGAGGTAGAGTTTTTGTTTCATATGTGCCATTTTGAATTCATAGTAATGGAAGAAACAACTAAAAGTGTAACTTTTTAATAACAGGGCTAGCCTGTCCAACCTGTGACAATAATCTTGTTTGTACCTTTAACAACACCTGTGATTCCTCGGAGACCTGCATGATCAGGTCTTACCATAACACGAGGTTCACCGTCCACTGCTCCAAGGTAAAGATTTCTTAGAGGAGAGAGGATAGTGAGGAAAAAAGGTTCTTTATATTAAAAATACAGATTAAATTTTTCTTTTTAATTAATAAATCATTATATTTTGCGCCTTTTAAATTGTTTTCTGAGGTTTTCAGTCTATATTGCTTTTTATGGACGTCTACATGAGATTTATTATATGATAATGATAACTAATGATAAATTTTTGGTATTTGTTTTGATAGAAGGAAGATTGCGCCTTTATGAAGTCCAATCTTCACGGAGAAATATATTGCTGTGATGACCATAGTTGTTTACAACGATATCTGGGAATTGCATAACTCACAAATTAAACTGTTATGTAATGTCACTGATGATTAACATTCATTTATATATAGGATAAATTTGATTGGATCTAAAACATGCGCTGGTATTTCAAAGAAGATGTGTGAATAATGCGTGTAAAATGCCTATACTAGGACGGATATCATACTGAATAAAAAATATCAATAAAACTGATAATTCCTTTTAAAAATCGTTCAAAACAATATATATTTAACATATTTTTGATTTGTAACCCTTAAATATGTTCAGTACTTAGAATTTGTAGATTTAAACTAGCCAATAAGTGTCATTTTTAGGACTTAAATGTCTTTTTTAAGAGTGAATCTGTGTTCCATATGTTTGTCATAGACTAAATAAGGTCTTGTGGAAAACAAACCGATTTCAAGCAACAAAAAAGTAGAGTGATGACCAATTACACATTAAAAATATCATTTTATATCCCAACTATTGAACGTTTTAGAAAAATTCCGAGTTCGTAAAGTCGTGGCCATAGTCGCATACAACATTTAATTAAGTAAACGCAGTTTGTTGTGGGTTCGATACCACCAAAACTTGGGCATTATTTTTTTTATTGTTGGTTGAAATTTTGAAAACAATAATTATTAAAATTTGTGCTTTTGCATACTTTTATTATACAATTATTAAATAGATTAAAATTGGAAAAAAAAAATGAAATTGTAGACTTTTACCTCCACCCCACATTTGAGACCCTTTAAAATACACTAGCACATTTAACTAAAGTTGGTCAATATATTTTGTGAAAACTATATCTAGAACATGTGAAAGGAGAAAAATGTACCTCACTGCGCTCATATGTAACTTTTAAAAATATGCAAAAGTCTAGTGGGTTATCCCTATTTCATGTAAAAATTGATGTTGTTTACCTAGTGTGGGAAGAGTCAGAGGTCAGCGAGCCGGTAAGTCGACTTGCAAGTTAGCTCCGGTGAATTTGACGGTTTTTGATATTTTTTTCGACAGTTTTGATCATTTTCTGTTCAAGAAATTGATTAAACTACTCTTCAACATAAGACTGTGTGTTTTGGGGGTTATATCTCGTAGAAATAATAACTTTAATAACTTTATTTTTTTTTAAATTGTTTTGAACGGTCTGTGACTGATATCATGAGTTCGACTCACCTGTAAACAGGTCCAGGCAAATCACTATATATAGCTATATATCTATTTTTAACTATATAGGTATATAAATCTATCATAAATAGCTAAAACGACGTATTTGGGGTGAGTATCAGTCTTTAAAACGAAGTTACCTCTGAATAAAAAGAAATCGCAACTTGAATACTACTCAACTGTTTGTTGTTATGAGTAATAATCACACACGTGATAAAAATGGCACATAAAAGATCCGCGTTTCATTGCTTTCTTCAATTGAAAAGAGTGAGGTAGAAGAAAAAAGACCGACTACTTGCCTTTGAAGAGGTAATATGATTTATCTTCTTATTCTATGGTGGAAAATTTGATCTGATCTTCCTTGGCAATTGTCACACTTCCATTTTCTCTTGCTGCGGAAATGATAAGTGAACGATAGTTGCAGAGTAAAAACGATAAAGTTTGAGAAGCCGGTTTTCATCACTGAAGTATGGAAGCCTAGAAGTGCTATAGATATTAGCTTGTTTTATGTATAAAACATGTAAACGTTAATTGAAAGGAAATTAGGCTATTTTTTTTGTATGTGTTGAAGACAGTAGTTAAAATATAACATGAATTTAGACATTTGCCATAAAAAAAAAATTACGGAACACCCCCACTCTTTTTAAATTATAAAAAAATTAATTAAAAACAATTATGACAGATCTGTGTAAAATTTATACAATAGTAAGAATAATAAAAATCATGCATTATTTTAATCAATTTTATAAACGATAAATATAAAATTAGGTTGTTATTCGCAGTGTTGAAAGAAGAGTAAGAGGCCCATGGGCCTTATTGCTAACATAACATATATGAAAGAAATTTATTCATTTCAGATACTGTGGTTTCATCAATATTCGTGGGTATCAATTTTCGTGGATTTTCTGAAAACCACAGTTTCAAGGATACGTAAATTCGTGGCCAATGACCCTATCAATACAAAATGTTAGTTGATATTGTTCTTCGATGAGCATTTAATTTCGTGGATCAACTTAACAACGAAATCCACGAAAATTGGTATTCAACGAATATTGATGAAACCACAGTATGCCTGTATGTAGCTGCAAGTCGCACAGCGATGACAACGCTGCTGTGCACAGAATATCTAGCAAAAAATTTAAGAAATGTGTTTTGCAAGAACTTATCGAAAAGAAAGTTTTAAATGAAAAGTCTACTTATTTGTGTACATCATGTGCAAATAAATGCTTAGAAACTTTATCAAATGCTCCAGTAGATAAAGTTTGGATGACATTGTTAAGCTAATTGCTGAAAAGAAATTATCACACATTCACAAGAAGAGACTGTTACTGGCTTTGCTACAGGAGGAGAAAGAATCCATAGAAAATGACTGTAGACTTTTGTGTTTAAAATACAAAGAACCTCAATATTTACAGTCTTTGGACAATTCTGATTGGTTAAAAGACAGAAATCACATGGTTGTCGATTTTCTGTGCATGATATCGGTAAACAAAAGATCTTTCTGAAAAACAGAAATCTGCAATCATTTTTGCGCTAGAGCAAATTTATTCTTTAATTTCATAAAAGATAATCATGCCATTTACTTTCAGTAAAAATTTGTTATCTTATTACTTTTCTGGAAGTAAAGCTATTTGCACCATGAACTCTGCGGCAGGTCCGGGCGGAAGTTACCAGTCAGTCCTATCATGGATAGCCCAGCAGGGAGCGGATCCAGTGTGTATCAGTGAGATTGAGGATTTGATAACTTTTTTTGACAATAACCAAATCCTAACAAGAAGGTGGCGAGTCAATTATGACAAAAAACTGTCTTGTCAGCAATAACAACCATTGTTCATTTATTTCCATATAATGTTTCTCATTTGCAGCAGAATTTCAATCTTTCACCAAGGCATTGGCTTTATCAAAAAGACATTTCTTCACTTCTTTCCCAATTTTCAAATTATTTAAATAAATTCTCCACTGTTTTTCGAAAATTACGCATAGAATTAATTGAAAACAGACAAAAGAGGGTGCTAGAAAACCACACTGAAGGACTGACTGGGCCAACAGATACCATCGAGGAAGGCGTGAGGGGCTGGAAAAGAAAGAGAGAAGAAGAACATCCAGTTGTTACATCCCGGATACAAGTGGACCCCTACAGCTTTGTTGACCACCATCACGGAGGTAAGCCAACTGTAATCATGGGCAACCCTGTGTCAAAGAACCCTTGTTCTTTTTTTGAGTCAGTAAAAGACGTTTTTAAAAAAAAACTATAAAGAGTGATACAACGGGTAAAGTAAGAAAGTGGACGATCGTTGGTTGCGATGGCCTGCCCTATCTCATCGGCAATAAGGTCATTAGACAAAAAGAAGACCTGCAAGACATCCTTCTTGAACCAGGGCCTGGTCACTTTGAAATGAATATGACGAAAGGTATGCATGGCCTTCATTTATAGTAATATAAAATAAACTTTGACTATTATGAAAGTACTAATTATATTTTTTATCTTAATAACAGCCATCATAAAGCTAGTGTGGGACATCTTTGAAGAGAGCTTGGCAAAGATGCTTGGTTACAGAACGGCCAAAGTCCTTCATGCTTGCCATGAGGCAAACGACCACCATAAAGCCTTTCAATTTGTTGAAATTTTACTTTTTGGAACAGGTATTTAATTCTATACAAATATAATTTATTACATTTGTAAAGTAAATATTCAATAAAAATATGACGTAATTTTAAGGTGATGAATTACTTACTCCCTACGTAAGAGAATGTATGGCATCAAACCAATCCCCATCAGCCTTAGGATATTTCCAATGGTGCAGTACAGTTAAAGACTCGAATTACAGGTAAAGTGTTGTTAAAATTCCAACATACTCTTAAATGAATTTTATTTTAAAATACATGCTATATAAAAAATATTAATTGCTATTTATATTTGCAGAATAGTGCAAGAAATTGTATTTACTTACATTCTTGCACTATATATGTTTCGGGTTGGTGTACGTCGAAACAATACTAAAGTCATGATGGTAGGAAGGTTAAAGTTTGCCCTATTATTTTATGGGTTAAACAAGTATAATTATCAATAAATTGAAATCCTGGATTCCATGATGAGACTAAGCGCCCTTCCTGATATTCAGCATTTCATACATGAGAATGAATCTATGACTCGTAAGTTATTAAAATTATGTATACCTGGAAACCCATTGTCTTTTTATACTGTAATTTTAAAATATTGGAATAAAGCAGAAAAATATAAAAAAAATATTGTAGAGTCAGGACATCACAGTAAAGGTGAAGATGGCGACTTCATCCTGGAGTCCAAGAACAAAGAAACGAAGAGGTGGTTACCACCATGAGCACCCAAATTTGTTCACTGGAACCAGGCCTGCAGGAATCTAGATAAACTAGAGAAGTTTAATAAATTTTATATATTTTATTCACTTATTCCATATACTAATATTTTAACTTTCATATGTGTGCTGGACATTTGTAACTAACTTTCTTTAATTCTGCTTTATTTTTGAACGAGACACCCGTCGTGCACCCAGTATTGGCACTTTTAGGATTTATGATCACATCCAACCCAGTACCTTTTTTCTCCCTCTGACAAGCACACATTGCACTGCTTTTAGAGCCCGTTGACTAATGCTGCAGTCTGGGTGCTTTTGTGCATTTTTTTTCAAAACAGCAGGAGACGCTTTAGTAGAACCTGTAGGTAAAGAAGTTCTCCGTCTTTTGTTAGAAGGAGGACGGGATGAAAAAGATGTTGAAGGTTGTGGGGAGGGATAGTTAGCGTAAGACAATGCAGAATCAGTGTCCGAAAAATCGACGTAAGAATTTGCAGGTGAACAGTTAGAGATTGGTAATGCTTGTGATGAGGTACTTTGGTTAGAAAAAGATGACGAAGAAAAAGAGGTAGAAATAGAAGTAGAATTGGTAGAAGAAGTAGAAGAAGAGGAAGAAGAAAAAGGAGAAGAAGAAGAAGAGGAAGTCAAAGATTTGGAGAACTGAAAAAAAACCGAGATGGTCGAGACTGCCGAAGACCTCCAAAATGCACTGAATGAACTTTATCTAGAGTAATTTGTAGTCATTGGAAGTTACAAGTCAATACTGACAAAACAAAAATTTTGATTTTTTCAAAAGGCCCTCTGCCAAAAAATGTGTTTTATTACAATAAGGTTGCTATAAAAAATGTCAAAGATTTTAAATATCTGGGTATAATTTTTTCCAGAACAGGATCAGTTGCTAAAGCTAAAACATTTGTGTGAACAGGCACAGAAAGCAATGAACCATCTATACTACTATATTAAAATAATAGACTCGAATTTTTGGTCTTTAATACCGATAAATCGGAAGAGTACTGTCTTTTGTTTTATATATTTTAAACATTGATACTTGAAGATTACCAATTTGTTTTTATTTTGTCTCAATCAAGCTTCTCTAATTATTAATCAACGAAAATTGTTCAAAAATTTCCGGAAATTATCTGGAATTTTTGGATTTTACAATCTTGTGCATGCGCATTGCATTCACGCTAAATCAGGGGAAGCTTTTTAGTTTATGTTTCCACAATATCACATTTGCATGGATAAACTTACAGATGAATACATGTTAATTTTCATTGAAAATTTGCTAAATATTATGTCCATCAAAGAAAATACGGGAGACAACTCTAACACATTTCATTTACTATAAAAAAAATCCCGAGAGTTCCGAATGTCAAAACGGTGTGAAGCGAGTAAAAACGTTAGTGAAAAAAGTGTTGAATTCTTCAATAATTTGAATCAAATTTTTAGATGAAAGGTATTTACAGCCCCAAAATGGTTTGTTATAAATAATTTGACAGTTAATTTTAATGCAACGTCATTGATTTTCTCCAAAATCGTTTCGGAGCGATTCTACAATTTTCTGCTACATTAACGGGTAAATGGGAGGCATTTTAACTGTGGTGAAGGCCTGTTCCGAGACACAGTTAGATTATTCAAACTAAGCAGAGTGTAGTGAAAATAATAGCATTATTGTATGCTTAAATTAAGCTTGGTTCTGTAAATGTCAACAATATGGTGTGTCGATGTATCTATTTCATAAATGTCCGATATCATATGCAATGTTAACCCGGGCACGCATGGGTCAAAGTCTAGTGTAATTAGAAAAACAAGGTTAGCTTTTTAAAAAGCTAAGAAAGTCAGCCAGCGGAATTGTAATTCTTAGGTCAAAAGTGAATACACAATCTATCAAAGTACAAGATAAATATTTCCAGAACAATAATAATATGCGGGTACACATTTAGTTTGCACCCTTATTTTTATGACTGTACGTGTAGGCGAGGAGATAAACGTGTAGCGGTGTACATGCATGACTACTTAATACTTAAAGTCAGTTGTAACTTTGCAAAAATAGCTGTCTGAATTTCATGGTTTCGTCGCAAACCAATACAAATATATTTACTTTCCAATATCACTAAAAGAGTCGGGAAGATGTACACGGACTTCGGACTGTGGCTGCAGACGATTCCCATTGACAGTCTTCCGATGCGCAGTTTGACCTAGAAACTGACCAGTTTCATAACTTCTTCGAATTTCTCTACCACGAACTGTCTAATTTCTTCCCAGAATTCCAATTTACGCAAGCGCAATTGAAGTTTCATCCTAACTTAATTAGTCAGCCCGCGGGCTGACTAATAAGACAATTCAATATACCAGTCTATTGTCAGTTTGACTTATTTGACTTATTTGATAAAATTGTAGTTCCTGTTTATTGTATGGGTGTGAAATTCTGGGTTACGAAAATATAAAAGTTATTTGAACGTGTACATTTGAAATTCTTAAAATGTGTTTTGAACTTAAATAGTAGTACACCATCCTACATGGTTTACGGGGAGACAGGTAGTTTCCCTTTATGTATCAATGTATATACCAGAATGATTTCCTACTGGTCAAAATTATTTACAAACTCTGAAAGCAAAATTGAATCTGTTTCATATAAGTTTTTGCAATATGAAAGGGGAAATATGTCAAATTCTTGGATTGCAGGTGTCAAAAATATTTTAGATGTGTGGTTTTTCAAATATTAGGTCTGAACAAAATGTAAATGTAAAGTGTATTTCTGCATTTGTAAAACAAAGGTTACAAGACCAATATATCCAACAATGGTCTAGTGAAAATTAAGACTCGTCAAAAGGGCAAATATATAAGATTTTTAAGAAAAGTTTTAGTTATGAAAATTACATTAATATATATTGCCACATAAGCTCAGAAAGATTTTCATGAAATTAAGAACATCAAACCACCATCTCCCAGTGGAGACTGGGGGATGGTACAACATTAATATTCCTTTAAATCAAAGAGTATGTAAACTTTGTAATTCGAGTCAAATTCCTGACGAATTTCATTATATTCTTGAATGTAAACAAGTTATTGACGTTTAGACAAAAATATCTTGATGTTAAATACTGTTCAGCACCAAATACTATTAAATTTTGTTAATGTATGTCTTGTACTTAAGTCTAATGTTACAAATCTGAAAAAAAAATGTTATTTCCTTATCAGAATTTACAGTCTGATGTAATAGTCTGTCCTCCATAATTCTACTTCATCCTATTTTCGTTGTATATATTGTATATTTATGCTTACTAACTATTTATTGACTACCTATATAATTATTCATTTATAAAATGTACCTCTGACTTTTGAACTATATATACTGATTGACCTCATGTACCATTTCATGGTTTGAGTGAATAAACTGATTTGGTTTAATTTGATTTGAGAATTGAACTTACATGTAACCTTTCACAGTATTAATCGCCTGTGCCACGCGTGTCACATGATACAGATTACATTAAGCGTGGTCTACGTGACTTTATATGCCATTAGCCTTTATTTATGCGAATACATTATTTGTAAGTTTTATTAACGGTTATATTTCTGATCGCTAAGGTTTCCCCCAAACTTGTGAGAATCTGGCGACAGATAAAGTCACGTGATATGTAAACGAGTCTTATACGATCTGCTTAATTCCTTCATACACATATAGTCTATTGTATCAAGGTCCGCTCATTGTTGTCATTTATTCATCGGAGGGACATGGTCACATACCAGAAAGAAATTCACTGTTGTAGGTTGTACAAAACTCATCGATAATATCATTCATTACAATAAAAAAAAAATCAACACTAATCAGAATGTGTCATTTTTTATTTACTCTTTTTTTTGTAAATTGGTAGATTTTCTATAATTCGTTGTATTAAAAGGAGCCACTTAGTTTCGTATGTTTATGAAAATCCTTTTAGTAATTCTCATTTACATGATATATAGATCAGTACATGTACCAATTGCTATGGATATAAGTAAACATTATCTATATGTTATTTCTGACTTAAAATCTGTAATTTAAATACGCGGTAGCCTTTTTTTTTATTTTCATGATTAAGTGTATTGAACAAAATTTTTAAACGGTTGGCAAATACTGTAGATAGGATTTAATAACGAAATTGGTCTCCAGTTCTTTAGAAATTCTCTGGGTTTATTTCCCTTGGGTAAAATAGATATCGCCAGAACCCCTTTCCCTTTTTAAAGTCATCAATTTGTCATTCTAAAAGTAGTAATGAATAATGGTCCGTTCTATACCCTGAGAGTATTTTTACATGATATACAATGGACACAAGGTAGCTTTTTTAAAAAGCTAAGAAAGTCAGCCAGCAGAATATTAATTTGAGGATAAAAGTTAATATACAATCTATTAAAATACAAATTATACAGTTTCCAGAACAATCATAATATACGAGTGTACATTTAGTTTGCACCTTTATTTTTTAAGGCTGTAGGTGAGAAGACAAGCGTGTATCAGTGTACATACAATGTATTGAGTATAACTGCACACTTACTTATTTCTTAAATGTAACTTTGCAAAAATTGCTCTCTAATCTTGCTAAGAGAGTCGGGAAAATACATATGCGGATTAGGGAACACGGCTGCGGACGATACCCATTGACAGTATTCCATTACGATGATACGCAGTTGGACCTAGAAACTTACCTGTTTCATAACATATACGAATTTCTCTAACACGGACTGTCTAATTCCTTCCCAGAATCCCAGAATTGTAATTTACGCAAGCGAAATTGAAGTTTCATCCAAACTTAATTAGTCAGCCCTCGGGCTGACTAATTAGTTCCATAGAAATTAAAAAGAAATCAAGCCGAGCCAGTTTTAGCGGCATCTTCCTTTGCCATGTACACATTTTATCATTTGGGTTATCGATTCTCCATTGGTTTATTAAATAAACTTAGATTTCAAAACTTACTTTTAATATTGTTTTCTTTTGCATAATTGTAGCAATATAACCCAAAATTATGTACTAAATTCCAATCACCACACGTACATGTAATAATAAACTCACTCTCATATTCCTTAATAATATTTGATATTTCTATAAAATAAATTCAGGGATATCTTTGTTTGGGCCATATAGGCCATATAGGTTAACTAGTGTCATACAGTATTTATTTGCAAAAATAATCTTAAGATATAATAAAGTTACCACTTCTGTTTACCTTAACCTTAGACAGTTTGTATTCAAAATTATTATTAAAGAGTGTCAGAGTTCCTCTGGAATCAGTTTTATAAAAAAAAAAAAAAAACATACAAAACCCCATTGAGAGTAGACAGCATTCTCATCTTCTTCGGTACAGTATGTGCCTTGTAGACAATTAACAGAAGCATTTATACCTATTTCTCTTTTTGGATCTTGTAATCCCCTACAATTGAGGGATACTAATTTAAAATTAGACATTCTCTATCAACTTCAACAATACACAGGTTATGCATGTACATATACATATATATCAATCATACATTCCTCATGCCATACTAAAAAAAAGAAAGTAAAGCTCCCTGCTGAGTTTTTTTTTTTATCTCGGAACAAAACAGCAATTCACTGCTTGTGGAGACATAAAAAAAGTGAAGATATGTTCCTAAAAAAAAACTAAGATAACATTTTTAAACTTACACTCCAAACTTAAATTTGGGATTAAGTATCTATCAAATTTAATGTACCACAAGTAGGAAGACTAGTTTATAGTATAAAGAGGTGTCAAGTATACTAAACCTGTAGTTATTATAACTTTTATCAAACTTGCCAACTTATACTTGATAAAGGATGACTGCACTTAAGGACATGCGAGTTTTGCGAGAAAATAAACTTTTAAAAGAAGAATTTTTCTTTCAATTGCAGAAATGGTCAACATCTAAACTGCAACTTTACGTAATTGCGTAAAAAAAAGTACGTTGTTACCAAGTACGAATTTGTTTTCATAGGCGGGGGTCATCACGATTTCTTGAATCTCCATACGATAATGAGGACGCCCACTTTTATACTAACTTCATACATAGTCACCGCATGTTTGTCTATTGTTCTCCGTTTAACAGTAGTTGTATATTTGCATTATCAAAGTTATGTCAAAGGGAGATTAATAGACAAACATGCGCTCATGGTTTAAATGAGAAAAAAACTGCTTCTTACTTTCGCTTTCCCTGTTGTAAACGAGGGATGATGCATGTTGAATATTATAATTCACCACGTGATTTCTCATCTTATGTACCTTTGTGAATACAAAGTTCTATCACGTGACGTGTAAGGTAGCATGTTATCTGCTAACTATGACAATGTTTTCGAACACGCTAGGTTGTCAAGCATTGATTTAAAGTCTTCTGTAAATAATACATGGGCGTGATTTAATTGTCGAAACAATAATAAATAGTATACTTGTACCATATAGAATAGATAGGATTATGCTGAAAGAGTGATCATATAAATTTTTATACATAGCATTGTTATTCATGCTAGTCTAATTTTAGTACCATTCTGATAATGTCAGTTCCACCTCTCATGCATATTAATACCAATCTTATGTTTGATCAAGGCGTGATTTAATTGTCGAAACAATAATAAATAGTATACTTGTACCATATAGAATAGATAGGATTATGCTGAAAGAGTGATCATATAAATTTTTATACATAGCATTGTTATTCATGCTAGTCTAATTTTAGTACCATTCTGATAATGTCAGTTCCACCTCTCATGCATATTAATACCAATCTTATGTTTGATCAAGGGCAGGTAAGCGAAAATTCTTTTTTTTTTCGAAAGTTGTAAGGAAAAATATCATAGAATGAGCTTATTGTATCAGAGCCTAAAATCTTAATTCATGTTGGATACTGACTAGACTCTTTAAAAAGTTTAACAGAAGTGATATTAAGTTAAGAAATAAACGCAACAGAAGCGACCGAAAAGGGACCAAAACCCGGTGCTAAGTGAAGTCATCCTTTAACAATTGAGTGTACATGAAGTTTATGGTAAGAAGTTATGCCAGGTACATGTACTCTAAACCTATATTATTTAATACTTTTATAAAATCAAACTTGCAAATTTATACTTGACAGTATTTATCAAATTAAATGTATATATGTATAATTAAAGTAAATAGTTGGGTCATGTATTCATTCTAAACCCATAAGTGCTACTTTTATTAATACAAAAAAACCATAACCGTCACAATCACCTTAACCGGATTCCGTCGTCGGACTGTATTTTCGCCAGGCAGTGTCCTTTTCCCCCATACCTCCAGGTGGACGTTATTTCTGGATTCAACGATACGAGTTTTCCAGAAATTCCTCTAAGTTCGTATGCTGTGTGTGCCAGTTCGCTTCTCGTCTTCTTAAGCGGTCCTGGTAGGTCACTTTTTATGGCTTTTCCTTTGGGCATGGGTGTCTGCCAGCACTAAGAAAGAATGTAATTTATATCCTCCATTCTACAAAAACGCACAATTATAGCCTCAGCTGCTGATGGCTTGTACACATTATCTGGGTTTCGTGGTATCCCGTTCTAGTTTGTTTTCTAACTCCGTGATTTGTTCACAATTTTGTTCCCTTTGCCCTCTGTTCAACTCAAGTTCTGTAATTCTGTCATCGTAATTAAGTAAAGTTTTTTGTATTTCTATAAATCCACTCTTGATGTCACTCGGAGAATCTTTAATAGATGTTTCTACCGTTGACATTCTCTGGTTAAAAAATTCTTGAACTTCTGTAACAAAGACGCCATTATTATTTTGCAAGTCCGAATTTGTTACGTCGACATCGGGCGGTCTGGGTTTTTTTCCAGGAATTTGTCCAGCGGAAACTTCTCTTCGCTGCTTCTTTGCTTTTCTTTCCCCTAACTCGGCATGCTACGACTTTGTGACAGCTTTCAGTGGTTTAATCATTACTTTATTAAGATTATACATGTAGGTGAAAAGGAGCAATGTTGGGTCCTCTCTTTAAAACCGCGTGCCATGATGCACGTCACCAAGCGGAAGTCCATGAACAGCAATATTACAAAGATGTCCATGTTCAGATGTTGTACACGAAATAAATTTTGAATGTCCACCCCAGACTCTTGAAATTGTAAACATCTATGCATGAATGTCAATACAAGATGCAAGACTTAAAACGTAAGGTGCAATCAATCCAGCATTTCTCGAAATAAAGAACTTATTGAAATATTTTTAAATCACCTGATAAATCAGATGACCTACTAGTATTGCAATTGGTCTTCGTCCGTCATCGTGCGTATGTGCGTCGTACATTAACAATTTTACATTTCTAACTTCTTAAAAACTACAAAGCCAATTATCATTTTTTGTGTGAAGCATCTCTATGGTGAGAGAAATCTAAATGGCTCTACCACACCAGGGGCGCCACAGGCGGGGCCAAATATGCAAAAAAGCCAAAGAACTATATATGATATTAGTCAAATTTGGCCCCCATAATTCGCCATTTTTTAAAG
The DNA here is from genome assembly GCA_020458035.1 of Magallana ariakensis. Lineage (NCBI taxonomy): Eukaryota > Metazoa > Mollusca > Bivalvia > Ostreida > Ostreidae > Magallana > Magallana ariakensis. The sequence goes on along the minus strand of CM035818.1, from coordinate 17,331,186 downwards.
TGTTTCAGGTACAGTAATTTGTTGTGTTATTTTTAAAAAGAGTTGACATAAAAAATGTTCTTCACCTATTTATTTGATTTATATGCACTCACTGGCAGTATATGACGTCAGAAGAGACAATATTTTTATAATTGTTACGAAATTGGGTTCTAATGTTTATGTTAATTGATTATATTTCATATCACTTACTGCTCCCATCATTTCTCATCAATCATTGTTATTTATTATCAAGTTTTTGCGTAGTGTCATCTTTTCATTTCATGCCGATTGTTTATACGCATACTTTGCATCTCTTTCATGATATCGTCATTTGAATGCATGTTTTGACATCGGGTCCGAATGGCATCGATCCTCCATTGTATGTTTGCAATCATTTAACACGTTTTATCATTGAACATAGGTATGATATCGCTTGTATCATTATCATTGTTATAAAGGTTACTTGTACTTATCGTAATTTGTAGATTAGATCCCATGTTTTAGTAGAATTAACTCATATTCCCTTCAAGAACTTCACCGCGTGCACTTTCCCCGGTCTGTTTATTCCGGAAGTGGCGCAGGGTCGTTTCGGTTCAGCTATTGGCTAATTGAGGTTACCTAGGGGTATGTTAGGGTATATATACCCCCATCGTCTGCTAATTTATCAGACGCTTACTTATTAGTCTCAGGGCAGCATCACAGAGCCTGTACACCCTCTTCAGGGATGGCAGATATGCCCCAAACCCGTTGGGTATTATTATTTAAGATATTATATAGTATAGCTGAGATACCCCTGTGGGATACCCAATACCTTATGGGAAGCCCATACGTAAAGTGGGAGGTTCCATTTAAGATCACCGCTTAACAATAGGAAACGCGAGGCCCATCATTGGGAAAAATGGGCAAGAGAATATATAGTAAGGATTTATTATATAAATAAGTACAAGTAGCTACTTTAATTGTTTGTATTTGTAGGATTTTTTATTTATGGGATGTGGGGGAACTTTTGACTGGGAGTGTGTGACTTGTTTAATCATTTTACCATTTCATTGTTTCATCCTGAATAAATTATTGTTATATTGTTAATCCTGACTTGTTAATTTATTTGCTATAAACTAGGTTGACTTACGGGAGTGGAAAACCCACAAGTTTGCTTACTCCCACCCGGGAGTAGAACGCAACATAATTCAATCAAAAACAGTCAAAAATTAACCTTATTCATAGCTTTATTTAAAAATGGGAAATATAGAGCGACTCTTTGAACAAGAACAAACTTTTTGTCACTTATAAGTACTGGAGAGATGATGTTTACATCTTTAGTGAAAATATTTTGTTTGTTCAAGCAATCGCTAAATAAATTCCTTAAGAAAAACCGCTTGAAAACAAGCCGCTTTATGCTAAAAATGCGATATTGGCGGGAAAAGGTAAACATTATGAAGTCATATTTTAAAATTGTGGGCACTTAAAAACAAAATGAAAATTATGAAAAAACTTCAAATGTACATCAGTACAAATAAAACAAAGAATTACAGTAAAATAACGATGTTCATTTAAGGGGCCATTTTAGGCTCAAACCATATATAAAATATAAAAGTAAAAATATCTTGTGAAAAAAACCCTGAATGCATGGTTATGATGCCCATGAAGCGTTCTACCAAAATGATGATATTTATGGCCCCTGAGTCAGGGGTTCAGGCTCTAGGGTGAAGCCAATATGGCTATATAGTAAAACTGTATTAAATCTTAGAAAATGTTCTTCTCTAATCCCATACATATGTGTTAAAAACTAAATGCATGGTTATGATATCCATGAAGTATTCTACCTAAGTTGTGAAATTCATGACTCCTGGGAGAAAAGGGTTTAGGCCTTAGGGTGGGACCAATATAGCCATATAGCTAGTGAAAATGTATTAAATCTTAGAAAATCTTCTGTACTCATACATCTGGGAAAAAACTGAATGAATGGGTATGATGTCCACGAACTCCTCTACATAAATTGTGAAATTTATGACCCCTGGGTCAGGGGTTTAGGCCGTAGGGGGGAGGGCAATATGGCCATATACTGTTAGTGCATATAATGTTAAAAAAATCTTTACTTCTCTCATACATCTTAAAGAAAAACTTCATTATTATGTTAACCAGAATGTCCTTTAACAAAATTATAAATTTCATGTTCCCCAACAAATCCCTCTTCAAACTACCCATACTTATATGTACTGTTACATTGAAAACATGTTTCCCAATCGCTATAATCATTGAATGTTAAAATTAATTCCATTTGCAATCATTTATGATTTCAATCCGCCATTATTTATTTAGGGAAGAGACATTACGGTTCCATTGCAGATTCTCCAAGAGTCGTGTTTGACGATTATTATTCAATAAATAGTTTCCACAGAATAGCGAGAATTTAATATTTAGCTAAATGCAATGTGCATGTTTAATGTTTATGTATGTTACATAAATGATTACATGTATCTAAGTCTCCGTTAAAAGATCATCGAAAGAACATTTATAATTATAACTGTGAATAATATGTTTTACGGTGCTACCGTTGTGGCGAGCGCAGCAAGAATTACACAAAAGTTTCATCATTGTCAACTTAGTGATATTTTTACAGTTATCAACTACTGTAACATCAAAAAAAAAGTTTGAGAGAGAGAGAGAGACTTGCTTCCCCTAAAACCGTTCTTTACTTTTGGAGAAAATTGATCAGTCTGTAAAATGTAATTTGTGTTTAATTTGGTCAAAAGTGTAAAGTGTAAATACCAGTACCTATTATTTTTCTTTTGTACCTTGTCGCTATCTGAATTTTATTTTTTTTTTTTTCCTGATTCATAATTTTTTTTTACTGAAATTTGTTTATTTTGGCAAATGTTGTATCCGTGCCCCCGGTCCCTGATTGTAGGTGTGTATTTTCCCATTTTCCAATTTAATGGTTTGACAATATGCAATATCTGCATATATTTTTTAACTGTTTTTTTTTCTCTTTGTTCTTTATTATTTTAATAGTTCAAAATGATTTTTTTATTTCCTCCCTTCTTATACTTACCGTTCATGCACGCAAAATCAGTTTAACTTTTTCTTGTATGTATATAATTATATAATCTCTCTATCAAAATAAAAAAAAAACAACTAAAAACCCCACAAATCATCTATGACAGGCATCGAATACCTATAGTACACCCATTATAGATGTTTGATACACCTCTTAATTTATCGCGGGAAATATAGCGCGAGATCACTGTGACGTCACACGTTCAAATCTATATTCATTTGTTTACGTATCTCGACTCAATGCGAAGGAATGGAAGTGTGTCAGTCTGACTAAAGCCAGCCTCTACTAATTCACTTCGTTGTAGAACGAAGTGAATTAGTAGGGGCTGGCTTTAGTCAGACTGGGAAGTGCGTAAAAAATATCTTGTGCGCTACTCAAAGCGTGTCTTCACACCTCAAGGCACCGTTAATTACGAGTTAAATGTTAGCCAATTTTGGCATAGCACCACGGGAGAAAACATTAGAGAGCACTATGGGGCGTAGACATAATAATTTTCTTCATTAATCTGTAGGTTAAGCTCGTTCTTTTTCCCACGCGCAGTGTTTCTTAGAGCTCGCTTCGCTCGCCGGCGCGCTCGCTATAATTCTTTCTCATGCATTTCTTTTTTTTAATATACTAGACTTTGACCCGTGTGTGCACGGGTTGACATTGCATATGTTATCGGACATTTACGAAATAGATACATCGACACACGGTATTGTTGTCATTTATATAAACCAAGCTTTAAGCCTAAAATAATGCTATTAGTTTCATTACACCCTGCTTAGTTAGAATAATCTAACTGTGTCTCGGGACGGGCCATCTTCGCTGGCCAAGGGTTTCTGATCGAGTTTGTTCTGATCCGCACCGCTCCTCACGAACCCTTGGCATATCGTGCTATCGAAAGTCGGGATTTTTTTCCTGGATTCTGGTTGGGGTTTACTGAAACCGGTCGACGAATCAAAAAGATGCAAAATATATCTTTTTTAATCGACAATGTTTTCGTACTGTTTATTCACGAGTGTCTCTAACACGAATAGCTCAAACCCCGTATTATTCTTAGTCTTTCTGTTTGAGCCTTCATGATACGTGTAGCTTGCATTCCTTGCAATGGTGCAATGACAAGTACCACCTAATCTGTGTATCAAGAGAGGCATGCACTCATAGATGAAGGATTTACCGCTCCAAGTCTTACAACCTTCGAATGAATTCGATCTATATGTAACATTTAACAATATTCCCATTTATTGAATACGCTGGGCATTAAACGGTTCTTTCAACGTGTCAATATCAATGTCTAAGTAGGCTGCCATTGAAAGTACGGCATCTTTCATTATTTGGCTGATTTATAAATAGGCTGGCAGATCACGTGACGAAAATAAATCCCGACTTTTGATTAGTCAGTCCGCGGGCTGACTAATTATGTTAGGATGAAACTTCAATTGCGCTTGCGTAAATTGGAATTCTGGGAAGGAATTATAGGCAGTTCGTGTTAGAGAAATTCGAAGAAGTTATGAAACTGGTCAGTTTCTGGGTCAAACTGCGCATCGGAAGACTGTCAATGGGCATAGTCTGCAGCCACAGTCCAGACTCCGCGTATATCTTCCCGACCTCTTATCTTGAAATTGGAAAGAAAATATATCGGTAGTGGTTTGCGCCGAGACCATGAAATTCATAGAGCTTTGTTTGCAAAGTGACAATTTTAAGTATTAAATAGGTTTGCAGTCATACATTGCATGTACATCGCTACACGCTTATCTCCTCACCTACATGTACAGCCATAAAAAAAGGATGCAAACTAAATATGTACCCGCAAATAATTAGTGTTCTGGAAACAAATATATTTATCTTGTATTTTAATAGATTGGTATTCCGGCACTTTCGACCTAAAAATTAAAATTCCGCTGGCCGACTTTCTTAGCTTTTTAAAAAGCTAACCTTGTAGCACGATATGCCAAGGGTTAGTGAGGAGTAGTACGGATCAGAAACCCTTGGCTAGCGAAGATGGGAACAGGCCTTCACCACAGTTAAAATGCATCCAATATACCCGTAATGTAGCAGGAAATTGCAGAATCGCTCCGAAACAATTTTGGAGAATTGAAAATACAGTCAAATTATTCATAACAAACCATTTTGAGGCTGTAAATACCTTTCATCTAAAAATTTAATTCATATTATTGAAGAATTCAACACTTTTTCACCACTGTGTTTCACTCGCTTCAAATTTACACCATGTTGACATTCGGAACTCTCGGGATTTTACATAGTAAATGCACTGTGTTAGAGTTTTCTCCCGTATTTTCTTTGAAGAACAGAATATATAGCATTTCCAATGAAAATTTACACGTATTTGTTATCGTTTCTGAGTTTATCAATGCAAATGTGATATTGTGGAAACGTAAAATAAAGAGCCTCCCGTGATTTAGCGTGAATGTAATGCGCATGCGCAAAATTGTAAAATCCAAAAAATCCAGATGATTTCCGGAATTTTCTGAGGAATTATCGTTGATTATTAATTAGCGAAGCTTGACTGAGAAAAAATAAAAACATATTGGTAATCTTCAAGTACCAATGATGTTTAAAATATATAAAACAAAAGACAGTACTCTACCGATTTATCGGTATTAAAGGCCAAAAATTCGAGTCTATTATTTTAATATAGTAGTATAGATACTCTTTACTTAAGATAATTCGGCAGATATGGATGAAATACAAGTATATGAAACCAGATAGTTCATCATCAGTCGTCTCAAAATTATGGATTTGTATGTTCTGTAGGGTAAAATTAACGAAACGCTGATACTTGATATATTAAGTTACAATCTGGTGAACTTTTCACATCAACTTTTAATTTTGTATCTGTAAAGATCTGTGGTATTTTGTGCCGATGTTTGTTAATTATTTTGATGAACGAAAGAATTGTTCTGATTAAACATACTTATGTCATTTAGGTGTGTTTTCTGAGAAAACATAATGAACTATTTTAAAAAATAATAGAAAGCCATAAAAAATGAAAACTACAAGCATAATAACAAGTCATTTAATAGATCTAATGACTTTTTTCTCGTTGTTGATAATGTTAAAACTGATTTTGTAATAAATATTAAACCCTCGAAAGTATCAAATTATTTAACGATTTTGTAAAGTAAATATCTATTAAGAATGTTAGTTTTCAAAACCAAACCAATGACTGTAAGATTAATTTATCATGAATGAAATCATATTAATTATTCGAACATTTTGTTTTTAGAAAAACACTAATTTTAACCATGTGAATCAGTCTTCATCATAGACAAATGCATGTTAATTATTACAAATAATAAAATTAATACCATTTCTGATATTGATTCTACTAAGTTAAAGAAAAATTACAGCAAGAATTCGGACAAATTTTTCTTTTTTACATTTTTAAGTGCATTGTTAGATCATTTTATTGCAAAATAATGCAATTACAATGTATGCTAAAAGCGTAAGACTTGGGGTTCCACAGACTATATTAATTATATTTATACCAAAGTACAACTGATGTTAAAGCGAAAAAAAAATCATAAAAGTATTTGGTCGCCAATTTAGTTTAATTTAAAAATCAATATAGAAAGGTACCGATCAGACGGTTCACCACCCCCCCCCCCCCCATTAATATCATTTATTCAAATAAATTGAGTTTCCTAGTTTATTAAAAAAAAAATTAGTTCGATAGCTTCTCAACTGCTACAGGAGAATATATACCGGTCGAGAAAGTTACTTTTTGTATTATATAAATGCATACGACTACATATTTAATTGTTGATTCTGTTATTTAGTCGCTTTTTTTTAATCTATTCAATTTTTTGACATTCACTTGATTTGCAATTCGCGACTTCTCTGTTATTTTCAGCAAAGTTTAAGAATATATCAAAAAGTTGTATTGTCAAAAACATGTTTATTTAATAGTTTAATTTATTACAATGAAATTCAGTTTCAAATGAAATCTAAATACAGTTTAAGTTGTTTTTATCATTAAAGTGTATTGCGTTTGGCAGAAGAGTTTCAATTAAAATAATAAAATGACCGCTTTGTATGATTTTCTACATACATGTAATTTAAAAGATAAAATATAAGCAAACAATCCAATTTGATTTTTCTTTAAATGTTAAATATCAATTCAGTTAATTATTCAGTTTATTATTGTATTAAATGTTTGTTTGATTCAATATTTAATCATATCCATAGATATCTTAAATTTTAATTGTTGATTAGGGGATGGAACCATTACTAAGCATGAAGCAAGTCACGTTTGAATTGCGTTAGATGATATATATCTCAACTATGTGTATGCGTCACAAGCAAAAAAGGAAAAGTCAGGACATTTGCTGACAGATATTTAGATTGAAATTTTCAATTTATTTTAATTCATTTCAAGTTTTATATGGTTTTGATTTAAAGGGCCGATGTACTTGACAAAAACATTATTTTATTTGAAAATAATACAGTTTCATATAAATCAACAATGAGTACTATATAACTTTTTGCTTTAAAACGTAACCTTGTGAATGTTGAGTAAAATGAATTTATCAAATCTCTTTTATGACAACGTTTACAATTTATCTTTATATACAAGAATTATATGTGATATAAGGATGCACACTCAAAACTATACAAAAATAGCCCTAGTTTACATACATCTGCGAGGTTTTGTGAAAATCTATCGTCTGGTTCCTTAATTGGTCATCTGAGAACACATGTACATTAACTTAAGGGATATATAGAAAATAGCAACTATTCGAACTTTGAAGCAGATAGTTAAAAACTACATTAAACATGTTTTCTCTAAGTGTAATAAGCAATATAATTTTCTTCCATATTTTAAGGACACCTAAATTGTCTTTTAAACATGATTACCTCAAGATATCAAAATTAACCAAATTTTGCTTATAATGTACTACAACAAAGTTACAAATCATCATAACGTCAAAGATACAAAATTAGGAAGTTCACCTCCCGAGCAAGAGAAAAAAATTTAAAAATTAAAATTTTCTCGAGAAAGTAAATATTTTATCAGCTAATCAGACAGTATCAAAGTTTCTGAAAGATATATACAGCTATATTTATGACTTTGTTTTTAGGACAAAAAGACTTAATCTTGCCATAGATTAATTTAGTTTCGAAAAGCATGGTGGTCTTATGGAAATAATGAATATTAATGCAATACCTGCTAAGATACAAGTATGTTGACCATTGGTTCTGCTGCCTCTGTGACTTGATTGGTTGAAGAGCTCATTAATAAAAGAGGTAATATCAGAAATTCACCTTGTTATATTATTATTTTTACAGACAGGATCAGGAAAAACTTGCTGACGCACATGGTCCATATTTAATCTGGTAAGTCGTTTTAGACAACTTTCTACTCAGCATGCTTTTATTTTTCTATGTTTAATAATAGACAGATGATTGTAATTAAATAATGTAATCATTATCATTATGATCAACTGATATCTTTTTATGTAATGTAATGTAGATGGCAACTGTTTCAATAAGATTATATTAACGAACCTTTATTCGTGTATTTCTCATAACAAGACTCAAACGTTTGTCTACATAAATGTCTAAGAAAGAAAAAAACCCAGGTTAATTCTGTTCATTTTAACGTTTACAAATCAGACCATTTGAATGTTATGCTTTTTATCAATTTTTATAATAAAGGAAAACAATTAAGTAGCTGTATGATTTTTTAACATATAGACGTTTTTCTTTGATCTGATTTTGATCTCGCAATTAGACTTCAGTAAACTGGAATTTTACAATATATGATGATCTTTATTTGAAGGAGGAAAAGGATGTATCCCCTAAAAATGGTTCATCAATTTCCCTTGAGAAATTACACTTCTCGAGCGTACTTTTTGCTTCTGACACATTTCATCCTTATGAAGTCTGTAGTCACTGTGGCTAACGAACGACGTGGACAGGAAATAAATGGTTCTTCAGAGTGTGATGAAACAATTGTCTATGTCAACTTAACATTAAAAAATGATGTGATACCCACTGTTAATACACGCAATACAGTGCAAAATAACAGTATATTTGAAAAAGAAGTTGAAAATACAAAAACATTTAAACAATTTGAAACATATGGTGAAAACAATACAATCAATGTACTGGCTTCTTCGACACTGAGTGAAAATAAAACCTCCGATTTAAACAACTTCAAGCAAAAAGGAAATATCAAAGTCAAATGTAATAATCTAACAGGAAATATGCCAAACTCTTCTGTAAAAGATTTTTCTTCTGAAAACATGCTTTACGAAACCATGATTTCCATGGGACTTTTCTTTGTAGGGGGTACTGTTATGGTTTTAAATTTGATAGTTATTGTTGTGGTATATTTGACACCAAAACTTCGTCGAAACACATACCTTAACCTTGTTCTTTCACTTTCTGTGACCGATTTTCTTTTCGGGTTTAGTACAATCTTTAATGGCATCAGAAAAAGTTTGGAAAGTATTTCAAGAAATGGAGATTTTTGCTTTATATCAATTTTAATTACCTCTTCGCCATTAGTGGTATCACTGTACCAAACTTTCCTCATTGGCTTTCATAGGTATCTTGTCATCACTGGATCTAATTGGGGCAAGGAATTATTTAAAAACGGACGTAAGTACGTATGGTATATAATTGGCTGGTCCATAATAATTGTTCCGTTGTCATTTTTCTACGATACTCTTCGCGTTGAAAATGATACAATTTGTTCGTTGGATAAAGAATCAGAGGATAGTTACATAATATTCTGCATTATCGCCATTCCAGAGTTCGTTTACATGTTTCTAGTTCTAGTGTTTTACTGTTTGGCTATGTGTAGTCTTAAAAGGCGATATCTTCACTCATCTACATCAAAAGTGTCTAACAACATTCTTAACAAACGCCAGAAATATGTAAAATCAATGAAGTCAGTCAGCATACTGCTTGCAGTAATGTTAATTTTCTCTGGTCCGCTTTTGGTGCGTAATGTAGTGGATGTAGTTGAACCATTGCCAAATGAAGTATTATACTTAACATTTGCATTAGCAAACATTAACTCTCTCTTAAATCCCATGATATATTTTATAAATATTTCTGAATTTAAAACAGCATTAAGGCGTCTTTGCCGTAAGACACAATCGCCCGATTCTTCAACAGGTGGTACGATATAGATATGAGCAGGAAATGTCGGATTCATTGGGATATTTGGCAAAATCTTTTGATCAATTACTATCTATCATTTTGAAATTGTATCACAGTATGTTTCATACCATGTTGTTTCTATCAAATCGAGTGTCAGTTATGATGCTGAAATTACTAGGAAAAAGATGTGCTGTTTTGAAGATCAGGAAAAGCAAACGGTTATATAAAGAAAAATGTATTATATCGATTTGCATAAAAGATATGTCTCCGTTTTTATCGAACGGTAACATTGGTTTATTTCTTAGTTTTTGCTATTAAGATAGGAGCGTGTTTTTTCTTCAAATTATGTTTTTTTACCCTGAGTTGATGGTATGCTTTTAACTTTGTTATTATTTTACCATGAACATACCCTTTTCATGTTCGTTGTTTTTTGTAATGTCAATGTCTAGGTGGTATTTAATTCTGTTAAAAAAAACTTGTCCAATTATATCGAGAGTAAAAAGAAGTGCAAGACACTGGTTAACTGAATTTTTATGATTTCATTGTATCAGAATGTCACCAGCAATTTTTTTTTATAAACAAAATTAATGTCTTTTACTTTTTCAATTTTGCATTTAAAAGCATCAGTCACCAAATATGGAAAATATTTGACATTTAATGAACTTAACGCTAGAACTTGTTTTATGATTTTAATAAAATGCATAATCGTTAAAATATTTACATTTTTCACTGTCTTTGTCTGTGATAACACTATGAATCAATTTTGTTTTACACAGTCCAATAAATTCAAATGGCGTATTGTTGGGACGCAAGCGGGGTTTGCATAATCGGAAATGAAAATCACATAAATATGTCAATATTCTAATATTTAATCGTACACTTGCTGCAAATTTATAAATATATAAGTAATAAGGAATCATTCTATGAATATTAAATTTCGGTAAGAGCGTGATCAAACTTAACATAACGTCCTCGGACTTTATTGGATTTGACCACGCCCGACCAAAATTATCACCTAATAATACTCAAAGATTGATTCCTTATTCCTTAATTAACAGCCACGCTTCTGCTCAAATATAGCTTTAATATATATTGAATTTATTATGAGAATAATGTGCAACCTGAGTACTGCATAATTATATTTTTAACATGACAAATTTTAATTATATACATCACACAACTGGCCTGTTTTAATAAAATATAATATTTGTCTGGCCTGGTTGTACCACGTTACACTGTTCATCTTTTGAAATATTATTGTTAAATAATATGTTTTATGGCATCATTGTATCTTAACCATCAATTTTTGTGACAATCTATTTTTAGAATCTGTTTTTTTTATAGTTATTTTTAACCTGAGGGTCCATTATATCTATTTTTATAATATTTGTGCTTGTATCTTGTCAACAACCAATGAAATTGCAGGACTGTAATCACGTGAAAGCCACTTTTGTTATTACCCTAGTATTTGATGGACGTTTTTATGTGAACAGAGAGTTTATTTGTTTGAAAATTAACCCTCCACCATCCCCATTACACCCTCCTAAATGTTTTGTTTATGCCACTGTAAATTTTACATTGTTTTGGTTTTCAAAATATTTTAGTATTTTCAAAATCTTTTGTATATGCCACCTTAATTTCTAGGTTGTTTTGGTTTTTCATATGACAGGGAGATCCCCCTGCCATTGTTGTAGACTAGTTTGGATATATGTTATCTTGGGATCTCCCATCTTCTAAATGTGTATTCATCAATGATAATTATGTCTTACTTAGTCTTTAGGGAGATCCCGATTAGGTGCTTAATAAGTCTCTTTATGTTTATCTGGGATCTCCCTAGTAGTGAAGGTAGTTTATTTGTAGTTAGTTGTTTATCTTCGTCATCAATAAATGACAATATTCATCAAATCATGACTTGTGGTGTTTTAAAGGAGTAAAAATTAACAAAGCTGCAGGACCAAGATGGAACTGGTTTCCACATATTTTAGCTTAAGATAAATGGAGGACATAAAAAATATTCTTTGGACACCTTGTGGTCTATATAATGAGTATGTTCTCTTCTAAAAGGACTGTGTATGGTTTGAGCCTTAAATGGCCCCCTAAAATGAACATCATCATTTTACAGTAATTCTTTGTTTTCTTTGTACAGATATACATTTGAAGTTTATTCATAATTTTTATTTTGAATAAAGTGCCCACAATTTAAAAATATGACATCATAAAGTTTACTTTTTCCCGCCATTTTCGCATTTTTAGGGTAAAACGGCTGGTTTTCAAGCAGTTTTTCTTTAAGAAAACATTGAGCGATTGCTTAAACAAACAAAATATTTTCACCAAAGATGTATCTAGTCAGTACTTATAAATGACAAAAATTTTGTTTTTGTTCAAAGCGTCGCTCTATATTTCCCATTCGAAAAAAGATAAGAAAAATATCAAAAAATGACTGATTTTGATTGAATTATAAAATTAGCGTCACTTCTGACGTCATATACTGCCAGTGCGTGCAAATTAATCAAATAAATAGGTGAAAAATATAGTTTATATCAACTCTTCTAAAAAATAACACAACAATTTAATGTACCTGAAACACTTTAAAAAATGGCAAATTATGGGGGCCAAATTTGACTAATATCATATATAGTTCTTTGGTATTTGTTTTCATATCATTTGAAGATATAATCTTCACCCACATTCATCGCTTTAATTATTCTCTCTGTTCAATCTTGGTCATCGCGAACCACTTGCATTGGAAAAATCTTAACATGAAAATGAGTTTTGTTTTAGTAAAACTTATATTGTTATTATCATAAACCCATACCATAGGATATCACACATGAACTGTGATTTTAACTTCTTAACTTCTACCATTCACTCTAAAAAAAATGGATGTACCTTTTATTCTACCTTTTATTAGGAGTAAACTCAGGTGACCTATTGCTATCTGTTTTCGTCCGTCGTCGTGCGTCGTGCGTTAACAATTTACATGTTTAACTTCTTCTTAAAAACTACAAGGCCAATTGTTCCCATTTTTTGTGTGAAGCATCTCTATGGTAAGAGGAATGTAAATTGTGAAATTGGTGGCTCTACCACCCCCAGGGTGCCACAGCTGGGGCCAAATATGCAAAAAAAACAGCCAAATTTTGAAAAATCTTCTTCTCTACTCCCACACACGTGAGGAAAAAACTGATAGCATGGTTATGATGTCCGTGAAGCCCTCTACCAAAATTGTGAAATTCATGACCCCTGGGTCAGGGGTTCAGGATCTAGGGTGGGGCCAAAATGGTCATATAGTAAAAATGTATTAAATCTTAGAAAATCTTCTCCTCTACTCCCATCGATATTTGTTAAAAACTAAATATATTGTTATGATGTCCATTAAGCCCTTTACCAAAATTGTGAAATTTATGGTCTCTGGGTCAGGGGTTCAGGCACTTGGGTGGGGCCAATATGGCCATATAGTAAAAATGTATTAAATTTTAGAAAATCTTCTTCTCTTCTCCCATAGATATTTGTTAAAAACTAAATGCATGGTTATGATGTCGATAAAGCCCTTTACCAAAATTGTGAAATTCATAGCCCCTGGGTCAGGGGTTCAGGCTCTAGGGTGGGGCCAATATGGCCATATAGTAAAAATGTATTAAATTTTAGAAAATCTTCTTCTCTTCTCCCATAGATATTTGTTAAAAACTAAATGCATGGTTATGATGTCGATAAAGCCCTTTACCAAAATTGTGAAATTCATAGCCCCTGGGTCAGGGGTTCAGGCTCTAGGGTGGGGCCAATATGGCCATATAGTAAAAATGTATTAAATTTTAGAAAATCTTCTTCTCTTCTCCCATATATATTTGTGAAAAACTAAAGGCCTGGATATGATGTACATGAAGTCTTCTACCTAAATTGTGAAATTTATGACCCCTGGGACAGGTGTTTAGGCACTAGGGTGGGACCAATATGGCCATATAGTAAAAATGTATTAAATCTTAGAAAATCTTCTTCTATACTCCTGTATATATTTGTGAAAAACTAAAGGCATGGATATGATGTCCATGAAGTCCTCTACTTAAATTTTGAAATTCATGACCCCTGGGACAGGGGTTTAGGCCTTAGGGTGGGGCCAATATAGCCATATAGTAAAAATGTATTAAATCTTAAAAATCTTTACTCCCACACATGTGGGCAAAAAACTGAATGCATGGTTATGAACTCCTCTACCTAAATTCTGAAATGCATGGCCCCTAAGTCAGGGTTCAGGACCTAGCATTTTGAGACCATTTGGAAAGAGTTGAAAGGGGGGGGGGTAAACAGTTAATGGAGTTATTAAATCTCCCAAACGAAGTCTGGAGACTTATTGTTTTTGTACGGTTCTTCCTCTTCTTCTTCTTCTTTCTCGCTCTGACCTTGTCCGTCGTGTTTCTCAGAGATGGCTGAACATAATTGTACAAAACTCTAGGATACGATAGGCCTGCATATCTAGATGTGCACGCTGGTTTGATTTTTCTCATTTGGGATTGGTCAACCACTTTTCTGGGGGGTCAAAAAGGTGTGGGGTCTAACATTGAACCTTATGGGAAAAATCGACGACTGTATTGTAAATGGTTATAGCTTAAAAACGGACAAAGATAATAATATAGGGTTTTCAGAATCATATATTGACTGTTACAAGCAAAATTAAGGGTTTATATGATCTGACCCCTGGGGGTCATCCCCACCCCCCAGGAATTGGAAATAACCATATATCTCAGAAACTGTTAGAATCCTGGCCCCTAAACAATATATATATACTTGTTTCATGAGTTAAGGAGCATCAAATGGCATCTAGGTCATGGGCCCAGGCGGTGGTCCTGACCCCCTCAAACTGGAAGGGCCCAAATATCTTGAAAACGGTCGAGATCCCAACCCCTTAACCATATATATTCTTGTTCCTTGTGTTAAGTGGCATCACATAGTATGTAGGTCATAGGCCCCGGAGGTGGTCCTGTCCCACCTCAAGCAGGAAGTGCCAGAATATCTTGAAAACGGTTAAGAACCATACCCCTAAACCATATATATTCATGTTCCCTGTGTTAAGGGCCATCAAATGGTATGAATCTCATGGGCCCTGGGGCTGGTCTTGACCCCCTCTCAAACAGGAAGTTCACAAATATCTTGAAAACGGTTAATATCCCCACCCCTAAACCATATATATATTTTTGTTCCTTGTGTCAAGGGGCATCATATGGTATGTAGGTCATGGGCCCTGGGGGTGGTTCTGACCCCCCTCAAACAGGTAGTGCCCGAATATCTTGAAAACGGTTAATATCCCCACCCCTAAACCATATATATTCTTGTTCCTTGGATCATGTTAGTTCACCTGATATACAGTAAAGGACCCCTGGGGACATCATGAAACTTTGTGGGTCATCCCTACTCTATATGATAGCCTCGTTCGTTTGGGGACTTTATAATCGCCCCGATTATAATTACATTTTGTTTTCCCTTGCTTCTTCCTAATGGAGTTATCTTCCTTTGCTTGTTCATATTTAGTAATTAATCATTGAATATAATGTAATAATAAAGAAGTCGTATGATCAAAAGTGTTATGCAAGGATTTTTATCATTTGAAACAAAAACAGTTTTTGAACTTTCAAAATAAACAAATAGATTTGTTAATAGTAAAGTAATAATTGACTAACTAAAATCACTGATATAAAGGTAAAATGATTTTGGTATATATGCCAGATGGTGATTCTCACCGAATGTTGAATATTCAAAAACTGGATCAGGAGGAGTGAGTAACTCATGATGGCTTTTATCGATAAAGCGGGGGGGGGGGGTTCGTTTGTTTAAATGCCCACAGGGAGAGTTTCTGTCTGCCCCGGGGGGATGGGGGATTGGAGATTGTTTTAGATAAAACATGAATAATAGCCACCTTGTTATTATTATTAAATTATTTTCTATCAGAGTCGTGCACCTTTTTAATATCAATTTATGCACTCTTTAATGATCTTTAAGTTTTTCGCTAAAATTATAGGTTTAATAGTCCTTTTTCAAAGATTTCAGGCAGGGAGGTGGTAGACATTACAAATTAAAAAATTTCTATTCCAGAATAAAACTTAATTAAATGCATATATGAGACTCCTTGACAAGTTTGTGTATGGGTTATGCTACTCAGGTGACCGTTAAGGCCTATTGGCCTCTTGTTATTTTAGTGTTCAGTGTATTTTGAATGACAAACATAATACCCCGACTGTTTGCCCTGTGAATATTAAATAATGTGGTACTTGCATTATATCTCATCTCGTATCCATTAATGTGCGTACATTATATCGTAAAATAAACATATTTTGCATAGCAAAACCCGTTAGCCTGTATTACCCAAATGAAACAAATGAACCCCAAAAAAAGATTAGAAAAATCGTTTGTCCTGCGAGTTGATGTGTGATCAGTGTTTTGAGAACTGAGTTTCTGACCCCACTCCACCCCCCCCCCCCTAAAAAAATGCAATTGATACTGAAAGTTTTCTTTTGTCGTTTTAATCATTGGCCACTTAATCAAAATACTTAATTTTTATATCTTAGTGATTTTGGCAGGATGTGCTTAAACTAATTTATTATTATTGTGTTTTTATCTATATTCCTAGTAAGCAAAGTCTCTTTATTGAGTGGATATCAAGAAAAAAAATTCATTAAAATGCCATATTTTAAATCATTTTGTATTGCCGGAATTAATTTTCAAACATTAGCGAATCATTGAAGCTGTGAATTTTTTCTTAATTTTTTAGAATTGATTCTAACAAATTTAGATTTTTTTCACACACAATTTAATACACATTAAAATAGTAAAAACATACATATTGCTTTTCTTTCGTTGAGATATATCATATATCTCATTTAGATGATCCTTATTTGTTATAGTCATGTTTTAATTGAAATGTCAGAGAGGCAAAAAAAAATCGCTTTTTTTAAAATCGGTTTTTAGTTCTCTATATTGAACGGAAGATAATATTGTCATATTTTAATATCATGGTCTTTCGCTACTATTTTTTCGGGACATTGTATCATACAGAAATTTACGCAAAGTAGAACATAACAGAAAAGAATATATGTATTCCAAAAATGTATCTGAAATTCTGAGATATAGATTTTGAAATAACATAATTGATATCATTCAGTCTATTCTTATAATATTCTGACATTTTCCTTGGCAAACATAATGTACAAGCTACTAATAGTTGACCAATTCAAATTCCGGCATTCTGGAATTCTTTTGAACGATTGCCTTTTACAGCAAATATAGCATGCACTAACGCATGCGCAGTTACGTTGCTCTGTCCCACAGCCGTAACATTTGAGCATTGAATGCTTAATTTGGATGTCGTTGGTCATATAACACACACCGAGGCTGTGCAGACAAAATGACTGTCACGCGTTAGCTCGGTATGATAGTTTGTCTGCACAGTTATGTTGTTATAAGATCGACGACATACAAAAATAATCATTCAACGGTTATATTTATCTTCGCATTGATGTTTATTTGTATGATGTACTGTATTTGTGAATCGTTGCTTTAAAGCCATTATATACGCTCTTAGTCTGGGATATGAAACATACATGTGACAGCCATATTAACATGTTTAATAAGTTCGCTTCCGGGACTAAAACAATAGTGTCAGTAACTTTGCCGAGAAAGTCTTTTTTTTTTATTAGCGAAAAGATGATTTTTTTTCATAAGTAGATATCAAATTTGTTATGTACGTTTAAACGTTTCATTTATTCATGCAATAAAAAATATATTCAAAACGCGTGATGACGTTTATATTTGTGCTCATGTGCCGTGAATATGCTAAGTGTTTTTTACAGGAAACTAAACGTCGCAGATTTCTAATGCAAACATAAGGGGAAATTTACACTGAATTTAAATATTAACTTGTAAATGTATTTATCTTCTACTGCTTATATGATATTTATCAATATTAGTTTGTGTATATTTAGAAATAAAATGACTGTCACGTTTTTTTTTAATTTGAGGAACATTTGATTGTGTGAATGAAAAAAATGACAATAACAAACCGTCAACCATCTCAAAAATCCATAAAACGAAATACAAATTCAAAGCAGAGCAACACGGACCTCCAAGATAGAGGTAGGATCAGAAGCCATGGAGGAGTGAGCATCCTCTGCTGACCGGTCACACCCGCCGTGTTCTCTTTGTCGTAATCGGGAAAATAAAAATAAAATAAAATTTAAACACATATATAGGAAAGTCGCGAAAGTTGTGTTCAGTTGGTTAGTATTTATTAAATCATAACTTTATATTTATCTCTTCAATTTGTTCCTCCAAAATTATTTCGATTCCTGCAAGCAAATCGTCATGTTGAAATTTACGAAGTGTACATTAATATGAAGGTGAAGGCCAACAGTAATTTTGTATTGTTCTAATATTTCATAGTTAGAAAAGAACAAATAATGCGACCATCATTTTTTCATTTTATATAACCAATATCTCAATTTATGTTTATCAAACTTTAGTCAATCATCTATAAAAATCTCCGATATTCTCCACTGCGTGTGTACAAAAAAGATAACGGCTTTTGATCTGAATTTTTCATAAGAACCTGGAGTTGTGTTGTCACTTGTACACAGTCAAAATGTCGCGATATTGGAGCATTCTTATCGTTGTTCGTAAGTTTTTGTACCTTTATTATCTCTGTTCGAAGAACCAAATGCACATTTCTTATGAATTATGGCAGCCAATATTAGCTAACTTAATTGTAAACTGTGGTCTTTTAGTATTATATTGATTGTCTTGATTGTCTGAAGTTTGCTGATTAATGCTTATTACTATGTTAAAACTAAGATGCATATATATTTTAGTTCCATGTCAATATTTTAGCTCCAATCCAAGGTACTCATATATTGATCTGTCTCAATGCCATTTATTCTATTGTGAAACGTTTTGAATTGTGTTCTAAAAATATATGTACCATAATTGTTTAGCCAATAAAATATTCACCACAAAAAAGAAGAAGGTGTTGTACCTGACATGTTTATGGCATATCCTTCTTTAAAATATATCACAGGCAAATTTATTTTATGCATGTGGTCGCTATACGTTATGGAAAAACAGTTCAACAAAACATTAATACAGATTTAGTAGTAAATACCTTGTCTGATATGCATGCGCTATGAAGTTGTACTGTTTAATTGATGAGTTTAACGGTAAAAAAAAAATCAAAAACCGAAATGCTTGCTGATGAGGTATCTTAAGTTAATTTCTAATTTTGTATTAAAGTCAAAGATAGCCTCTAAGAGCAAGTCTGCGATAAATGCAACAGTTACTGTTTTGGAAACATGTATACCAACATATTCTTTCATGTATCAAAAAATTCCGTTCATGTTTTTATAATGTTTTCCAGAACTTTTTTCAAATTATTGATTAGATTAATTAAGTCCGTTGTAGATAAGAAAGTGATTACCAAGTGTTATGTCCAACAAAACTTACTTTTGCACAACGCAGACTTCAAAGGCATAGTTAAACTGTGAGTTTTCCTTAAATGTGTATCTTTAAAATGCCTTATAAATTTATTGATACGATTATCAAATGTTTCATACGTGAAACAGGAGTTGAGTTTGTCAGTTCAAAAGCAAGAACTTCTGTCCTAGTTACACTAAACAAAAAAAACTACGATAGATCTAATTCTGAATTTTTAAAAATCTCTAAATATCACAATTAATGCCTGCTAATCAGACGAAATTATACAAAATAATCTGAAAAAAGTCTGCGACCTTTGAATAAGATCGTCCTTGAAGATTTTTGTCTGGGGTAATACTAAGAGTTGAAGTGGTGCCGACACGATAACGATTGCACACCGTTTCTTGTTCACCAAAATCGCACATGGTTAAAAATCTATCCCATGTAATGATTATTTGTGTTTTTGTTTGATCGTGTGTATCCTTTTGTAAATACTTTAATGCTTTACTTAGTTCTTAATCATTGTAGATCCTTACTCTTGAAACTTTGTAACAAAGGTCATCTTTTGAAGAAACGATTTCATCTTCATTTGATAAAGTGTTCTACATTTATAATGTTGATTAAAACCTTTATATCGCTAATGTCTAATCTGCATTATGTAAAATATCTTAAGAAAAGAATTACATTGGGTAAACCAGAGGGGGTTCGTAATTAAGGTGGCATTGGACACCTTTAATGTGATATATTATAATCAAAATACCTGTTTAGAATTTTCAAAATTTACAAAATTTGACAAAAAATTTATAAGAATTTTCTTAAAGAAAAAATTATAAAATCACCAGATCGGATTCGAACTCATGACTAACAGATAAGTAGATAACGCTCCACCCATTGTGCCACGGTCTGAGGTAACAATTTTGGAAAAGAAATTTTTTTTTAAAGTTATACTTGATTTTAATGGGGGTTTTTTCTCGATAAAATGTACGTCACAACATGGAGGTGTGCCAAACCACCTTTATTAAGGGTACTTACATTTTAGTTCATCCTTAATTAGACATTTAGAACATTTTTGACAGTGAAATTTTCAAATGATTTGAATTTTTGTTCATTATAATATACATAAACCTATTCATAGAATTTCTTGCAACGCAGTTTTCGAACAGGTTCATCAAGTATCGACATTTTGTAATATGCCATGCCGCTCGGACCGGGATTGTCACGGAAGCTGTAGAGATTCATCTCTCACCCCCGTGTGTGATTGGTATACTTTCATAGTCATAAGAGAGCAGTGTTGCCTTTGCAAAGGTAAATGTCATGACAACAATTAATAAAAACATAGTCATCTTACTTGTATTTTGTAAACTTGGTGTATTTCAAATTTTTAATTGATAATTGAACTGATCAAAGTGTTTGAAAATAATGATTCATTTATATATATATATATATATATATATATATATATATATATATATATATATATATATATATATAATATATATATATATATATATATATATATATATATATATATATTTATATATATATATGAGTTTTAATTTAATGCAAAGGTACAAGTATAAAGATTAGTATATTTGGTCCGTTTGTTGTTACCATGACTGTAATGATCAACATGCAGCTAACGTGCATCATACATTATCTTTTTTATAGCAGTCACATGCTCTATTGATGCCGATTGTTCGGGTCATTCTTGTAACAGTGGATATGTGTCGAAATGTAACTCTCAACACAACTGCCATTGCGAGCAAAAGCCTACTTGCAAACTTGACACAGATTGTAGCAACCACTGTTCCTCGGGCTATACAGCAACCTGCAGCAACAGCCAATGTCATTGCCAAAGTGGTAAAACAATTATTAATTTCCCTCTACCAAAAGAAAAGCATTTTTGCTTTGTTAATGTTGCTGTCCTTGTCAGTCCAATGGTTATTAACCGTTTTAACATGCAGACGACATATATCAATGCTTATATATCTTTTTATAGCAGTCGCATGCTCTTCTGATGCTGATTGTTCAGGTCATTCATGTAACAGTGGATATGTTTCAAAATGTAACTCTCAGAGCCAGTGCCATTGCGAGCTGCAGCCTTCTTGTAGTCTTGACACAGACTGCAGATACCATCATTGTTCCTCGGGCTATACAGCAACCTGCAACAACGGTCAATGCAACTGCCAAAGAGGTATTTTTTCTAATTACATGCCTTGTCCACAAGGGACTTTGTTTATATCTTAACATTTCTTTCTGTTTTCATGGGAAGAGGCAATCTAAATTTTGTTTTTATTAAATTACCATCCAAAAATGCATTTAATCGTTTAAATTATTGTTCTTTGATTATTTTAAACGAATTTTACATGCACATATAAGGCTTTAAATTCTGTTGTCCTTTTATTGCATCGAGCTAAAATGAACTCGAACGCTGTTGAGATTATTGTAGAATCGACACAATTGACAAGTTGTTCCTTTAATCATGACTGTACACATTATCACTGCTCGTCTGGAAGAACCTCGTATTGTCGAACTACGTTTTTTGATGGACATTGTGATTGTCTAGGTAAGATTGGATTTGAAATGTTCCGGTATGTAGTTTTATACAAATTACGTAGCAATTAAAACACAAAAAAAATCAAGGTATTTGAAATTACATTTTGTTATTATAATAGCACTTTTCCAACGTTTAATTTTGCTTTTCTTTTTTCTGATTCATAAGACTGCACAAAACTAATAATTCTCTTGTCAACGACCGTGTTCGTTAGTGAGAATTCTGTAAACAGAATCGGTTGATTATCGTATTTAATATTATTTCGACAATCAATAAAAATCTCTGAAACCTTAATTATTCTTATCATCTGACGAGCTTTCATGTTCCCCATATCTGTGTCAGCCTTGATTAAAGGGGCATGGTCACGATTTTGTCAAATTCTATTTTTCTGTTTTTATTATCTACAATGCTTTAGGGATGCATTTCTAATGATCAAATGAAATTTGAGAGTCAGTCCTTAAATTACATGTATAAGCAAAACACAGAGCTCACTTTTCTTTGTCATGTAAACAATGCTTGTGCCCTGTTTTTGTTTACATAGGTTTAATATACCAGTAAAAAATCTTTTTCTATCTGATTTGTCTATCTACTTATTCATTTTAATCATAAATAAACAGTTTCTAACGTTCAACACATTCATTTTAGGTCTGTAATTGGAATTTTAACTTCAACGTTTAAAATGTAAACAAATGCTTTGTTTACATGGCAAAGAATTGTAAGCTCTGTAACTCGCTTATAACTCAACGAATGACACTCAAATTTTGGTTGCCTGTTAAAATGCCTTACTAAAGCATTGTAAACATTAAAATCAGAAAAATATTTTTTTACAAAAATCGTGACCATGTCCTTTTAATGCTCTATTCAATTTCTTTATCAAACAGAGTGTAAAGTGGACTCTGACTGCTCACAACATTGCCCAGCTGGCTATTCCAGAAAATGTCAAAACAATAGGTGTGACTGCCTGTACGACAGTAAGAAATATTAATATAATATCATAGATTTTAAAGATTGAGAATTATTTTGTGGTACAGCCGTTCAGTACTACCGG
Organism: Magallana ariakensis; assembly: GCA_020458035.1. Classification (NCBI taxonomy): domain Eukaryota; kingdom Metazoa; phylum Mollusca; class Bivalvia; order Ostreida; family Ostreidae; genus Magallana; species Magallana ariakensis. The sequence goes on along the minus strand of CM035818.1, from coordinate 17,307,984 downwards.
TATTTAATTTTCAGTATTGAATAAGACTAGATTATGATGCGTAATGATTCAATATTATGGTCCTGTGTTATCTCAACACAGTTATATACATGTATATAAATGCTTAAAACAAATCATCTGCAGTAAAGTACTTTTTATTTTTAACAAACATTTGTTAAGGAGCATCAAGCCACTGTTCCAGTAACAGCGACTGTGTAAACCTCCAGTGCTCATCCGGACATACTCCGGTCTGTTCCTTATCCACCCAGACATGTCATTGTCAGGCAACGTGTAATACCCACCACGATTGTGCGCACATGACCTGTCGCCATGGTTACTTGATCTGTTCCGCAGCACAGAACAACACTAAGACATGTGTTTGCCAATCAACCTGTTCAACGCAGGACGAGTGCACAAATTATGACTGCACTAGTCAATACAAATCCTATTGTCATTCCGGACAATGCCATTGTGCACACCGATGCTCTTCCGATTCATACTGTTCCCACTATGGACACTGTTCACATGGAACAAATAGACAACACTGTTCAACTTATCTGGGGAACATTTGTGTCTGTGAAGGTATGTAAAATCATTGTATTCCTATTTCCTATAATATAGTATATTATGCTATAAGTGATTCTCCTATTTATACTATTTATACTAGTTTCTCTCTCTCTAGAATGTGTACATGATAGCGAGTGCTCAAATTTTCATTGCCAACCATACCATTCGCCGATTTGTAGAAACAACTCTTGCTCGTGTAAAGCTGATCCAGGTGAGCTATGATTTTTCTTCAATGAATTTAATGTAAAATTTGTTGGTAGCAATATAAATGGATGATCTATCTGCTTAAAAATATTCCACTTTTCTGTTTCTCTTTACAAGATTCATTTGCACTATTACTTAAATGACACTATACAGCATTTTATCACAACAATAACAATTTTCAAACAGTTTTATGTACAGAGAAATGTGTAAAGAAAACTAGAAAAGTAGACATTAAGAAGCTACATTTTTGTATTCAGTTGATGGAATGTGGAGTCATTGGGAATCCTGGTCGTCTTGCAGCGTCACGTGCGGACCTGGACGTCAAACACGTGCACGCTCTTGTACAAACCCAGCACCTGCACGTGGCGGTCTGCCCTGCAATGGTAATAGTTCTGAGGAGAGGAATTGCAGTCAAGTTTCATCTTGTCGGGGTAACAGTTTGTTTTACGATATGTTTATTTTTGACATATTTGTGAGTTCCAATAAAAAAGGAAGAATTGGCTTTACTTTGATTAGAATTTGTTTTGTAAAAAGTTGATGGTGGGTGGTCAGATTGGATGGCCTGGTCTACCTGTTCAGTTTCTTGTGGGGGAGGAATGCATACACGCGCTCGTGTGTGCGGTAACCCTGTTCCTAGCAATGGCGGAAGTAACTGTTTTGGAGACATGTACCAGACTCAGACGTGTGCCACAGCAGCTTGTGGAGGTAGAATTTTTGTATACATGTATATGTGCCAGTTTGAATTCATAGTAATGGAAGAGACTACTAAAAGTTTAACTTTTCAATTACAGGGCTAGTCTGTCCAACCTGTGACCACAATCTTGTTTGTACCTTTAACAACACCTGTGATTCCTCGGAGACCTGTATGATCAGGTCTTACCATAACACGAGGTTCACCGTCCACTGCTCCAAGGTAAAGATTTCTTCAAGGGGAGGGGGTAGCGATAAAAGGAATGTACTTTATATTGTAAATACAGATTATTGGGTATTTCATTTCAAACGTAAGTCAACATTTTGTGCCATCGAAATCGATATATGGGGTTTTGTTGTTTTGACTGTCGATCGATTTTATGCATGTCTACATAAGATTTTGAAAATTTAATTTTTCGATTTTTTTTTATTTCGATAGAAGGAGGATTGTGCCTTTGAGCAGTCCAACCTTCACGGAGAAATATATTGCTGTGATGACCATAGTTGTATACAACGATACCTTGGAATGTCATAGCTCACAAAATAACGTGTTATGTAATACCCCTGTTGATTGATGTAGGATAAATTCGATTCGTTCTAAAATATGCGCATGTATTCACTTCAAACAAATAATTCTAGATCCATGTAACATACATTAAACATGCTCAGTCATGTGTGTAATAACGTATTTGAAACTCACAAATGAAAGTCATAAATGTTATATTTTCTTTTGTATTTTCACAGTCGAGTGAAAAACTAAATGCATTGTTATGCCCATAATGTCCTGTTTTTAAATTCTGAAATTCACTACCCATGAGGAGGGGTTCAGGCTTTTTATTCGAGGGGGTTGACAAAAATGGCCATAAAGTGAACGTATATTTTTCAAAAGTCACTTGAGTTACTCTGGTAACATTGCCGTTGGTAAACATCAAATAATGATGCTAACTTGACTCCCTGACCACTTCTTCTATGGGCTTTGATATTCAGGTGACCGTAAAGGCTGTGGGCCTCTTGATTGTTACTTATAACCCTTAAGTGACATTATTAATTCCAATAGGTGATATAACCTTTTTCAAGGAAGTGATTTCCACTATCACAGCTTAGGGAATGAACATAAAATTAATGCTACTCTTTAAAAAGTTAACATCTGTTTTTCACAAATGAAACGAAGAACTAATAAATTCTGACTTTCTTTGAGAACTTAAAAAGCATGAATTTATTTCATATAAAGTCGATGTATACTTTAATTAATAATTTATTGAAAATCGTAAAGCCATGAAGCTTTCTAATAGCGAAAAAAATGACTTTGGAAGCTCATGCAAAATTAAAGTTCATTTAGTTGATTTGACAGGTTTTAATTCTGAAACACTTCTTGTTTGGCGATGTTAAAACCAAATTAAATAATTGTTGTACACGCATCTGAAATCAATTGCTTGTCAGAACTGTTTGAAAGTATGTGCTTAAATTAGATTTTCTCAGATCTAAAGATTTACAGTTTGCAATAATAATAAACAAATTCAGCCATTCGTATTTTTACATTGAAAAGTGTTCAAGAGTTACAATGAAATCCATTCTAATAAAGTGCATGTTTATAGTCCGTTACAATTAAGAGGATTTTGACTTAAAGTCAATTGATGGTTCAACACCAAATCCATTTTAGGATAATTCTTAATCAGGTTGTTGTATAGCTTGACGCCATTTGATTATATGATGAATTTTCGAATAAAAGAAGAACAGCAGGATAAGAGAATGAAACTGTCCATTTAATTTGTTTCTATTGAGAAAATAAATTGCAATTAAACAGAAAGAATTGGATTGCGGCTTTTGACAGTTTCGGTGTTGAGGATAAATAATTCTTTTTTATGATTAACCAATAAACTTGGCTAACACTTTTGTAAAGCCTAATAGTTTTGTGCAGCGGTAGGATGGAATCGCACCGAAAGAAATTCGTCTTTGCGTTTATCTGTCTATGGCTGCATGCTAAAGGTAAGTTATTGACATTTTTTTAAATACATGTACCATGCGCCAGCGTTATTTTGGGGTGTTTTATTTATGGAGGGTAATCGTGTTCAAAAATCCAGTCATGAATATGCAATCATGTTGGTGTGTGAGCCTAATTATGAATGTGTGTAATTCTGATCGTGTAATCTATAAAACTCGGACATAAAAACTCTAAAGTTGACTCCGCAGATCTTCAATGTAATTCTTCCTGCAGATGCACATTTGCAACTATAAAATGCAGTTTGTTATTTACATGTAACCTGTCACTATAATACGCATTTTCCATCGGTAGTCAATGCGTTTATCATGTTTATATCTCAGTTTTCTGAAATAGCACAGTTGACATGTTACAAATTGACAAATGTTAAGTCTACAAGTTTGTCGAATTTTGACATGACCATATATGGAAACAGTGACGTCACCGATAGCTGCAGGAAAAGGACTGCCGTAATCGCCGGAATGGGCACAGAATAAACAAAAAAATATTACATATCATCATATTATCTCTGGATAACAACATTTTTTAGGAAGTACGATTTTTCGAAAAATAAATTTAAGCTCGGTGTCCATTATATCAAGAGAATCCAGAAAAGATGCGAGTGAAGAATTCAATCGGCATCAGATATCTTAGATCTGGAAAATTTTACCTATCATGACTTTGTTTAAATGTATACACGCATTTCTATTATCTAAGAGTACATGTAACAAATCGTTGAAGTATAGAGTTCGGGTGAATAAAGAAAATATCACCAAAAGCATCCTTATCGCTACCACAATGTTGGAACAAGAGCCCCCCTCCTCACCCCAACCCCCAACTCCCCACCCCCGAAAAAAATCGCGGGGGTCGGTCGGCTGATTAATTAAAAAAAACTGTTATCAATAAGAAAAACTAACTACCTGAAAACAGTAGTTTTAAGATTTTGATTTAGATGAGACATGAGTAGAGGCACACACCCCCCCCCCCCTTTAAATGAAAAAAAAATTCCGAAGATAAGGTTAACTGTCGTGAAATTAAAATGTGTATGAATTATAACAAAAATATTTCATTTTGTCGGTAATATATAGAAAAAGAAGGTGAAAATTAATTGGCAAAAATGTTTTCATTTCAAGCAATTATTACGGGATATAAGTATGGCGTTCTGAATGTCGATTCAATCTAGACACACTCAGTGAAGTTGCATGGTTAATCAAAATTTTCCGGAAAGCTTTATAGCTTTACACCCACTTGTGAACATTTACTGATTACCATAAAACAGCTACTTAGTTTTGTAAAATTACTATTAATACAGTATATATTATATAAGATTTAATAATTTTGATATTTGAAAAAATATATAGATACATACATTTTTCCGCGAAAAATTACCAAATTTCTTTGCAAGTCGTTTAATTCTAAATAAATGATGAATATAAAATTCACCCTCAAAATTCTTAGCATTCAGGTATACGTAAGCAATGAACCTACATGGGGCCTCACGGCGGTCTCCAAACCCCATGCCGCTCAAAATATATTCACCCCCTAGGAAATTTCTTGATCCGTCTCATTTCTAGAAAAGAGTACGTATTCAACTTATAGATCTATTTTCCAGTTTACATTATATGTCAAATTATTTGAGCGATATTAAAATAGATATAGGCATTTCTTTTTTAGTAAAAGTTAACCCTTATCGTATTATACATGTACCAGTGTCCATGGGAATTATATTACAGAAACTAGCGCATTCGTCACACCGGCACCGATTTTTACAAACATTCACCTTTTCTTGTTTGGTCCAGTTTCAATTATACCTCAATATCTTTTTCTAAAAATAATATTCTCGATCCAAAGAAAATAGTATCGTTCATTAGAACAGTTAACTAAATTTTATGTTTATTTTAGTCCATTTCGGCGATTACGGCATGCCTTTTCCCGCAGTAAGCATTTTCCATATAAGGTCATGTCAAAATTCGACAAACTTGTAGACTTTACATTTGTCGATTTGTAACATGTCAACTGTGCTATATCCGAAGATGAAGATACAAATGCAGAAACTATGGATTAAAAATGTGCAAAGTTGAAGGTTAAATAAACCAACAAAAACAATTAAGCTGCAAAATGTACATCATAGGAAGGAACTGAGTCAAATCTTAAAGTGTTTATGTCCGAGTTTTTATAGGTTACGCGATTAGAATTACACACATTCATACTCAGACTCACACACCAACACGATTGCATATTTGAATTTACAAGTTTACAGGTTTGGATTTTTGAACACGATTACCCTCCATATTTATTACAGACGTTTTCTGCAGATCTTTGGGAAGAAACTGATCCCTTATTCGATACTAACATTTTTGCGATACGAATATGACTATCTATTGTGGATAAAACGCAAACATTTTCTGACCTATCTTATTTGACTGTCGGTCCTAACCTTACGAAGTTTTCTCAAAGTTTTATAAGTTATTGTCGTCACTTAATATCCTTTTATGATTCTCGTTTTCACGAGATAATAAGTCGATTTCACAAGTTATGCTTAAAGGCGATAAATGGTTTAACACTGTGCCGGATAACTATGCCAGTGCCAAGGTGGCATTTTTGCACCCGTCTAAGCTGCATATACCGAAAAATTCAAATATGTGATATGATAGACCATTACTTTAGAGAGTTTATAACCACTTTTGTTATTAATGCATCTCACCTGTTAGGTAAGATATTTCCCGTTAAAAGATAAATTCCTACCGTAAAATTATTTTTCCCATAGGAAAATCAATTTTCCTATAGGATATTGGGCATTTCCTATGGAATAAAAGAACTTCCTATATGAATTTAAATTCCGATAGGATATGAGCAAAACTCCCATAGGATTTTAAAATCCAATAGGAAATCTTAATTTCCTATAGGAAAACTACCTGCCTGAATCAAATTCCTGCAGGAAATACTTTCCTTATACAGGAAATATAATTTTTATAAGATGTTTAGAAGATCCTACAGGATTTTTATTATTTCCTGTAGGAAAATCATTTCTCCTATGGGATTTATTATTTTCCTATGGGATATTGATTTTTAAAGGTAAATATATCACCTGACTGGTGAGCCACACTAAAAACAAACGTGGGTATATACTCTCAAGACAATGGTCTATCCTATGGTTTATATGGATTTTTACAAAACTGCATCTTAAGCGGGTGCATAAATGCCACCTTGGCACTGGCATAATTATCCGGCACAGTGTTGTTTGTTCATCAGATAATGATGGTATCTACATTTATTGTTACAAGTGTAACATTTGAAAAAATCTTGTAAATTTCTAATTAAATATCCGCGTAAAATTGCGAAAAGCAACCCTCAGTGATTTCAAAATATCGCCTTTTTTCAGACAGTATTGAACAATATAAAATTATAACAAAATATTAGTACTCGTGATTTCATATTCTCGCGATTTGATACAAAACAGCGGAACACTCGCGTAAAATAAGGAATGTACAGTAATTCTATCTTGCTTAATTATGTTCGCCTGTTAAATACTAGTATTGACAAATAATGTTTAGTAGAACAATATTCTATAAGATGAGTGGTAACGATTTTTATACATATGATGATCAATAATAAAGAAACAAATTGCCTTTTAAGGTCCGTGAAAGATCGTACAATGCGAAGCATCAGAAATCGTGCAAACCGATATTAAGCCTTTTGGTGTATTACATATAAGTTAAAGTGTTGGTCTGCCATTTTTGAAAGAACAAATCTTGAAAATAGAACAAGACTATCAACCATTTTTATTTATTGTAGTACTGTTGTACATGTATTTTTATGCAGTATATTCATATTGTTGTTATTTATTGTATTGCTTTTTTTTCGAATCTCATTCTTTTTTTTTTTTAGTATTTCAAACGTAACGCCAATGGTAACTTACAGCTCGCCAATTAAGTTATGAGAATGATACTTTCGCTCCAATATACAGTTTGAACATTTTGGTTGTCTAAGGCTGTGCCACATCGGTCGAATAGATCAATCAAATAAGGAATCATTTGCTTTTACACCCTTCTCATTCACAAAATCAAACCGCCAATATTGGCGCAGTATTACATCTGAAACAATCCAAAGAAAAAATCTCAAACATATATATCAAGAACAACACACTGGTGCAGGTACTAAAGCAAACTTTCAAATATGACAAAACTTTTTTAAAATAAATGATGCAAGGTAGTCAACCGCGATTGTCCTACAGCTAGGCTGACAGTACAGGAAAGTGTTAATAAACGCTTGCGAAATATGTTAAATGAAAGAGGATAGGGGGAAAGCAAGTGTAGTAGTTAATGTTAAGGAATTGTGTCATGAAGCGCTGGACAATTTGAGTAGATTAGTTGTTGAGGATCTCTAATTGCATCATTGAGCAAACGGTGAAAGCATTAAAAACGCATCACATGCAGCGTTAAGTACTGCTTTACATAGATTTTTAATCATTTGAGCATATCTGCTGCTTAAACTTGCTCATATCTGTATATTGTTGTTTGGTGGTGTATTATTGTTGTTTGGTGGTGTATTATTTGGTGGTGTATTATTGTTGTTTGGTGGTGTATTATTGGGGGGAGGGGTATTTGTGTGTGTTTTATTCATTTTGGTTAAAGTACATGCGTTATATACATGTTGATAGCGTATGCTTGTTTTTGTTCAAGGAGAAATGTGTAATGAAGTCCAGTGATGAGCCTTCATTTTTTCATTCATTTTTTATTCATTTTAGGCTTTAAAGTCCATCAACCTGTCTGCTCCGGGTCAGAAATATAAATAATCTTCTACCGTTGACCACGGTGCGTCAGATCATTAAATATTAGTATGGATTTGATCGCATTTACTTATTAGGACGAGAATGTTGTAGCACAGTGTCCGTTCGTATAAAATGAAGGTGTGGGAAACACAGCTCTCCAGTAGTCATCTGGAAGCTGTCTTTCTGCTCCTCTTTTTATACAGATTGGGGCACGGGCTACTCCCAATGTAGAGAAGGAGACTTTCCAGTAACACCTTGGCTAGGGCACCCGCCAGGTGTTGACATGTTGGGAAACAAGATTTCGAGGATTGATTAAATTGAATTATTATACTTTCATGTTAAATACTGAAATCTGATTGGTTTAGACGCAGTTGATAATCCGTTCTATTATCCTTAGCGTTAGCAACACACTTGGCAACGGGTAACACAACGAATTGTTACATGCGCGTAAATTATGCGCGTATGATTTTCCGTAGAATTCATGTCATTTTTTTGTATAAAAGCAGTAAAATTTTCTCTCAAATTAAGACATTCAGTATAATAAAATAAATAGTGCCAGTTTGGGAGGGTAACAGGTGAAATTGACACCCCTCGAAAAACTATTGTCAACCTCCGCTTCGTGTCGGTTGACAATTGTTTTCTCGGGGTGTCAATTTCACCTGTTACCCTCCCAAACTGGCACTATTTATATAATGACAATAATTAGAAAATATTCTTATTTTTAATAAATAAGTGTTCTGTTTGTCATTCCAGGGTGTGTGGGATTTTTCTTCTTGTTAAAGAAATAATAATTTTACTTTTTTTAAGGCACTTTTAATAGAAATTCCTTTTTGTGGCATGAAGTACTGGAATGGAGAGACAAAGTTGCTCAGAATGACTATCTCTGGCAAATGGATGCAGTTAGTAAGGTCGCCTGCTCATTCCATTGCCTACTAGACAAATCTTGTGAGTCTTTCTTCTACCAAAACTCCTCCAAACTTTGTCAAGGACATTCCATTGTATACCTCTTTCTGTCAGACGCCAGCAATCAAGTGTCGCCTCATACAGAATACTATAAAAGTAAGTACCCGAAAAACTGAGCAGCATCTCGGTCTTTAAATGCTCGTATTCAGTCTAGTTAATTACGCTCAGCCTGGTGTTTATACTAATTCAAATGTCAATATTGTTAATATAGTTGGTCGTTTAGTTAATATTTTTAACAAAATTGCGAATAAAGAGAATTTATCAATATATAGTTAAAAATAACTATATGTAGGCCTACTTGCAACTACGTACGAGTATTTTATGTAAATAGTCATTAATTGCAAATACTTATGACATGAACATTATTTTCACACATCTCCGCTTCATTTAATTCCTTATTAAAAAAATGACAGTTTACATAATTATATATTTTTGATATTTCTATTGGGTAGTTGCCTGTGAGGGTGGACCGTCTTACAGATACGAACGAGCAATCAATACCTGCTACAGCGTGAAGGGGGTCAGAAGGTCATGGTACGCTGCACAGTTGCATTGCCAAGCAGAAAAGGCGTGGCTCCTGGATTTGAGCGACCATCAAGTAGCTTCACATCTAATGAAAACATTCAATAACTACCATGACCCTTGTAGGTGAATTATCTGTAGTAATTTCAAGAAATACCCCGATAGGCCGATATACATGAACGTAACTTTTGGTATATGCCGTCTTTTACGGTATTGTTTAATTATTCGGATAAAAAAATTGTATTGTAGCTAAAAGAACTATATGCGATATAATTCATTTCTCGCTTTAAAAATTAGGTTAAAGATAGGACAAATCATATCGAAATTAAGTATGTATAGGTTAACACTCTAGTGAAGTCATAATGTAAAAATAACGCCATGACGATTGTCATATATTTTGATAAATTAATGTTTTGGAGCAAAACATGCAAAATATGGATGTTTTCTGGTGGTTTTTCGACTGGGAAACATCGAGCGCATATTTGCTCAAGTACCATTTTAAATTATGATGCGTATAATTAAAAAAACAAAATCAAATGCAAAAGTCGTACTTGGGCATACCTGCTCTCTATACTTCCGAATGCAAATTATAAAGGAAAATGACGATATTTCATTTGTTTGCAAAATCGCGGGAATTGGCCCATTTTAGTGACGTCATACAAGAACAGCTATTGGACATTGATGACTAATATCATGAATGTGATGGACAACCTCTGTATAATGTTTTATTAAGATTTGATTTTAATACAATAATTTTAGTACGTATGTTCAAACATTCACTTCTTGTCAGCGTGCAAAGGATGACAGATATAAACACCCACCTCCCCTCAGACCTGTACTTACATCTACACTGTCTATACTACTGTTTTCAGTTTAGTAGAATTAAAAAAAAAACACCCTTGTGAATATGCATCTACTCATACAAAAATAAGGTCCCAGCAGAATTTGTCCTACTTATTACATGGTATTTGATAAGATTAAATTGGGGGTGGGGGTGAATTTCTATACATGAATAACAATATAAAAAGGTGTACGTAAAAATAACCAAGGAATTAATCTTTTAGGGCCGACGTCAGACTCTTGAAATTGTAAAATATTGCATGCATGTCAATACAGGATGTGAAACCTAAATCTTTGCAATCAATCAAGCAATCTTTAAAATTAAAATTTTACTGACATATTTTTCTGCAAGTAAGAATATCCATTTTTCACAAGGTTTGACAGTGCATCATGAATAGAACAGTCTTAACAAGAGCTTGGACTTTGGACAGTACATGTACGTTTATTTCAACTGTAGATATTGCACATTTTCATCCATTTTAGTTCTGATCTACTACTGGTTCTGGTTGGGATTGACTGATCTTCGTTCGGAAGGAAACTATGTTTGGACCCATTCCTCCAATGCTCTAAATGGGTCCGGAAACTGGTTGCCAGGAGAACCAGACAACGCAAACATGAACCAGCACTGCGTCTACATGAGACATCAAGATGGACGATTTCAGTGGGGTGATATAGAATGTACCTCAGACTTCATAGAGTTCATATGTCAATCCAATGTTGTTTGAATGCACTTTTCGAAATATATAAACATGATTACTTAAACAAATAAAATGATTTCGTTGGTGATTCTTGCGAGATATGAAGGTGGCGATATTGCAGAAAAAATACATAACCTGCGTTAGCGGGTTATGTAAATTTTTTTCTGCAATGATCGCTACCTTCATACATCATTCTTTTTAACAAATTAATAGATTGTAAAAAGTAAGTAAAATTCACGAAATTACTGTTGATGTACATCAGTGCGTTAGCTTAAAGGAACCTATGGGAATCTGAGTTTGACATCATCATTATATTATTTCGTGCAGGTCTTAGGTCGCTGTATGTTTCAACCAATCGATAAACGGGGCGTGTAGATTTCAGTCTGGCTGTTTCTCTAGAGCTATGAATTAACTATAAGTTTCCGTAATAAATAGAGGGAATCATACTCGATAGATGTAAATATATGTATTTCTATTCCCATCATGTTCAGAATTCTTCAGTTTTGTTGTTCTTCCAAAATTGAAATGTCATTAAAGCTATGACACTTTATTATGTGTATTCAAAGTTGTAAAATAAATAGGCACAATGTAAAACATGTATTGCATTGGGGTGATATAAAATGAACAACAGATCTAGATTCGGAAAAATAAAAATATACAAGATATATATGTATTTCTATTTCCATCTTGATATTCAAAATTCTTTAGCTTTGTTGTCCTTCAAGAATTGTCATTCACTTAAAGTTATGGCACTTAGGCAGATGTATTCAAAGTTGTAATAAAAAAAATGGCACAATACAAGGTTTATGTTGGGTATCGGATTTAGAATGTCCAACAGATTTCAAAGAGTTCATAAGTCAATCCAATGTTGTTTGAATTCACTTTGCATGTATTTTTACTTCCAATCAATATTTAAAAATTCGTCAGCTTCGTTGGATTTTTTAATTGAAGTATCAATTAACTTAAAGTAACGGCATATTTACATGCGTATTCAAAGTTTCCAAATTCAATGGCACAATGTAAGAATTCGGTGGGACGATAAAGAATGTACGACAGATTTATGTTGTTTAAATGTACTTTTCATAATCTTAGATATACAAGTATTTGCGTGTATGTTTCTATCACAATAATCGAAAGTCTTCTGATTTGATGTTCCTTCAAACGTGTCATTCAATTTAAAAAGTTATGGCACTATAATACATGTAGTTGCATTCAAAGTCGTGAAATAAAATGGCACAGTTTCACAAATCTTTACTTGTATCACCTTGCATACATACATCCATTATTAGCTCTACAGTTAAATTTTTGGAATGGGTCACACTATAGGCTGACTGAAAACTTTCTATTGTGGAATATCCATGGTCGGAAATCAAACACGGTATGAACTTGATGTCCGTTCTTCTGTCCTTTAGTCTAATGAGAAAATTGATCTTTGATGGAGTGACCCCAACCTTCTGTGCAATCATAGCAAGGTAAACATCATCCTCGTGAAACCTTGGAATGTATGGCATGGCTTTTTGGAGTTTTTGAATGACTGCTTTGCTAAAGAAAACAGTCCCTGAAGGAATGTATGGTGGAAAGCAGTCAAATGGATAGTCCTGTCTTGACACGTAGTGCTTATTAAAGTAATCTCGCGTGGGGAAAGGTTCGTCTACGACAAGCCCACTATAAAGATTTTCAACTTTTTTCTCATCAACCGAACGTAAGTAATTCAAAGTATTTGGGAAATTCACATAGATGTCATCGTCTACAAACACAACATATCTGGCATTTCTACAAAATTTTGTTATCCAATTAAATGCCATCTCCATTTTTAACGTGTTGCTCCAGTAACCATCCTGGAAGTTTTCTTGAACGATGTCTTTGTACAAGTTGGCTTCGGAATCAACCTGCTTTTGAGTTTCTTCGCTGAATGCCATAATAAAGATCATTTTGCGATTCCCGCTGTTACTATCGTAACCCCAGGTCTGCCGAATGCCATGACGTTTCTGGAAGTTTTTAGTTGCAGACTTGACAACAGTCAGAAGATAAATTTCCGGGATCTCTTTACAAGTTGATTCAGCAAGGTGTATATATGAATATGGATGGTTGTTTACCGGTTGTAAAGGAATACTGTCCAAATTTTTTAATTTCAGGTGTGGATATCCAAAATCGCTCCCACAAGTGTATTTGTAACTTTCGTGATTTATGTGTCCAAAATAACACATGGTTATGATGCTGAATATACATAAGCTGATATAAAGCTTAAGCTTAAGCGGTTTGAAGTCTCTTTTAGCAATCCAGCATGAATTTAAACTGACGGGAATTTTCATGGTGGAAAAAAAACCCAACTTTAGCCTCGAATGCAGAACTGTAATAATATTAAAAAGAAATATTAATATTATTTTAAAATCATAAATGTATCTTCGCAGCATTGTAATAAAATAATAATTAAATAACTTTGAATTCTTTTAAAACTAATATGGTCTGCAAGCAAAACACAAAGTTACATTACTTGTATTTACTGGATTTCGTCAATTTGAAATTAAGTTAAAATTAATTAGATAAAATAAAATTCAGTAAATATCACAACTTCTCTCTAATAATGACAGTGTTGTTGATTGGTTAAGAATCAGTGTAAAAATAATAAATCTACAAGTAACAAAAACAATGATTAGACACCTTTTTTTTCACAAAGACATTTCGTTCAAATAGATGGAGTGTCAAGATATCTAAAATGTGAGCACCTTTTTCATTATCTGAAAATATGCTTATTGGGTTGAAAAGAAGCCGATTTGTTTTTCTTCTTTTTTTGGGAGGGGGGTGTACAAAAAATAGATTTAACACTGGTAATCATAATAGTATACACTGTATAACAGAGTATAAGTAAGCCCAACACTGTCGCAATTCTTGTAAAGGACAAAGTAATGAGCCACTGGCATATTTCTTTCTTTAGATAAGCAGAAATATGAAATATCTATTTGCACTATCGTAATAGATGGTAAAGGCATGTTCAAATCTTATTTACATACATGTACGAATATGATGACCGAAATCATCAGAACTCCCTTTTGTCAATTTAAGCTTATCATATTTGGTTATATTGTCAGACTGTCACTTCTAACTTGAGTACTTCCACCATCTTCATGAAGTTGAATGAAAATCTGAAAACTTTGATTCTTACAGTAAATTATGACAATATTATTAAATTAAATGAACAAAATATAGTGTTATTTGGTGGATTCTTATAAAAGTAAATAATATAATAGGTTTCAGCTTGGGGTCCCGGTTATTTGCGCGCTCAATGAAATTTCTGGCGATGGCATTTGGGGCACTCATCGACGGTCGAGCTGTATAAGGACTTAAAATAACATATTTGGCGCTTGTGCATGGGACGATTTGGTTAAAGGGCGGCCAGAAAAGCATGTTATGTTAGTGGCGTAAACGGCCTTTCAGCCAAGATGCTAGTACTGATGCTTTGGCCTCCTATTTTAGGTCACCTGACTGACTCGAGTGACCTATTGCCATCTTCATCCGTGACGTGTCAGTTAACAATTTTACATTTTTAACTTCTTGAAAACTACAAGACCAATTGTTACTATTTTTGGTTTGAAGCATCTATAGCATAAGAGAATATAAATTGTGAAATTTATTACCTTACCCACCCCCCCCCCCCCGGGGCTTTAAAAGTTTATGGGTGGGGCAAACAAATTGGGAAAATTTTCATAAATCTTCTTCTCTACTCCCATATGTGTGGGTAAAAAATAAGTACATCTTGAAATTCATGGCTTCTTGGTCAAGGGTTCAAAACCTAGGATGGGGCTAATTAGGCCATATATGATATAGTGAAAATGTATTAAATTTTCATCTCTACTCCCATATAAAGAGAACGAGGACCATGGGCCACATCGCTCACCTGAGCAACACTAGACATAATAAAACAGATATATCGCATGTTTTTCAATTTTCGGAATTTTTTAAATAAAATCTTTCTATACTCATTAAAAATGAAGTTTATTATCGTTTATACAAAATAATCTGGCTAATTCGTTAGTTTGAAGGCGATGAAATTCAAATGTCGCGATATGCATATTTTCTCTCTCGATCTACCCGCCATTACGTGTGACGTCACATGCGACCTCGAGCGAGAAGGTGCTGTTAGCCATCTATGTAATTGGATTAGATTTAAACGACAATTAAACTAATTGTCACCTATGAAATTGCCGATAACGGGACATGATGGTGTTTTGCGTCTCCTGCGGGTGTTCTAGCCGTCCAAAATGGGGATTTGAACTGTTATTTTTTAGTTTCCCTTACGAAAGTAAGCGGAAATCTTGAACCAAAGAGGTCCTATCTGTCGACGAGAGGATTTATAAATAAAGATTTAATAAATATATTACTAATTATATTGTATATTTTTGTGATATTGTTTTCGTAAACAAATTGTATTTATTTTTCAAAGAGAAAAATAGAAATTTATGAACAGGGGCTTGTGTACAAAACGCAAGTTCATCGGAGGAAAATAACAAGAGAGGACGCCATTTTGGATAACGCCTCACTTCATTAGCTGTTTTCTTATTGATATTGTTAAACTATACATACATGTACGCGTACGTTTTGTATAAATGATTACTTTATTATATCTCACCTCTGCAGAAATTATAAGTACGGTATGTGAGATTTCTGTGAGTTTTATTTCTTGTGGGAGAAGTCAAGGAGTTGTTAATATTGAATGTTTACCCGAGAAATAGACAACGTTTGTTGATATACATTTTTACGTAAATAGATAAAAAACGGAGATGGGATCTTACAGAAAAAACGATTAAGGAAAGCGTTTTTTCCTGCTGTATATACGTATTTATATATACAGTGTAATATGAAGTAAAGAACCCTAGAAAGTTATGACCAGTTACGGCCGAAGAAACAATTAAACTTCTTGTGCACCACAGTTTTACAACAATGAACATTCCGAGTCGTTAAGAACGCCCAAAAACAACATTATTGTAGATTTTGATAAAATAAACACCTGTAATCGATTTTTTTAACTAAATTCCTTAATAAGTTGTGTTTACCATGTTTACACGTCGATCAATTTGATAGTTCTTGCCGAGTTCATCGTTACTTCTTCGACTATAACATCGTTTTTACCCGTACTGGTGGCTCAAACATGTACGACTGAATAATAAGATTCTTTTATTTTAGTCAACATGAAAAAAAACCCATCGTACAAGGTGAAAAAATGTCTCAGATTTAAAGAAGATAATGCTAATCCTACAATTTGTTTACAATCAGCTGTTCGAGGAAGGTCGCATGTGACGTCACCGTACCACGTGACCCGCTATCTAATTAACGAGTTTTTATACGATCGGGGCTATGATTTAAATTGATATTATGGCTAATTACCGCTTTTATACAGCTAACAAACTGTTAGAAGTAATTAACATATACACAAGGAAGGCAAAAAATGTAAAATTTCCCATACTTTAGAAACATGCGATATGTCCTTTAATATAAACCTACCAGCACAGGCACCTGACGTTATAAATTTTTCTCATAATAAAAATAAATACCCTATATCTAATAATACACAAGGTACCCATCCCCGCCATCTTGGATTTATTTCAAACTGTCACATCAGCTGGAAGTTTTGCTTGAAACTCATCGGTAAAATTATTTTGCGATCCTCTCCGTCTCCCGATCGGTCATTCAACATCTAAGCTTACAACCAATTCAACCAAAACGGTGCATTACAACTGTCATTAATAAAAATCACCCCTCGATCTGCATCTACTGCCTAAAATATGCGACAAAAGGCTAAAGGGTGGACGGAAGTTGACATAAATTGCATCATACTTTGGGTAATCCCTTCCAAATATAGCACTGATACGAATATTCAAAAGGCGTCTATTTTGAATTCGATCAACATACAAGTTAAAAGTAAGAAAGGGGATACTATAAACAGTCAATTATAACTTTTAATACACAAAGTTTATATAAACATGTTTATAAATGCATATCTTTTGAAATATTGAAACAAATACACGGTGCAGGGAAATCTCATTTACATATAGGTGACAACTTCCGTCCACCCTTTAGCGTTTTGTCGCATATTTTAGGCAGTAGATGCAGAGCGAGGGGTGATTTTTATTAATGACAGTTGTAATGCACCATTTTGGTTGAATTGGTTGTAAGCTTAGATGTTGAATGACCGATCGGGAGACGGAGAGGATCGAAAAATAATTTTACCGATGAGTTTCAAGCAAAACTTCCAGCTGATGTGACAGTTTGAAATAAATCCAAGATGGCGGGGATGGGTACCTTGTGTATTATTAGATATAGGGTATTTATTTTTATTTTGAGAAAAATTTATAACGTCAGGTGCCTGTGCCTACCAGTACATCAAACTTTGAACCTTTTATGTGACCCATGAATTATCAGGTACACAGTCTAAACAACTCAGAATCAACAAATGTCAATATGATTGCATATTAGTAATACTATATACTATGTATTTTCGAGAATGATCAAATTTATTTCCTATGTTATAAAATCGACCCCCTCCCCTATTATAGAATCATCCTTTTTTATTTGATTTTCAAAGATTTTTCTCTCTATATATTACACTACCTGAGGATAATTCCACTCAAGTAACAGCTTTTCTGCTTAATTGATTTTCAAAAAGAAGATATTTTTCTTTACATTCTATGTAAAAAGTCACCCCCATGGTGGCCCCACCCTACCCTCGGGGATTATGGCTTGAACAAACCAGAATCTATACTACCTGAGAATGCTTCCACACAATTTACTACTATTCTGGCCAATTGGTTCTTGAGAAAAAGATTTTTAAAGATTTTTCTCAATATATTCCTATGTAAAAATTCGACCCCCAATCTTGGCCCCACTGTACCCCCGAGGATCATGATTTGAAGAAAATTGAATCTACACTACTTAAAGATGCTTCCATGCAAATTACAGCTTTTCTGGCCATTGGTTTTAGAGAAGAAGATTTTTCTCAATATATTCCTATGTAAAAAGTCGACCCCCAATTGTGGCCCCATCGTACCCCGGGGATCATGATTTGAACAAACTTTAATCTACACTACTTAATGATGCTTCTATGCAAATTACAGCTTTATTGGCCAATTGGTTTTTGAGAAGAAGATTTTTAAAGATTTTTCTCTTTATATTTTTAGGTCACCTGAGTAAACTCAGGTGACCTATTGCTATCTGTTTTCGTCCGTCGTCGTGCGTCGTGCGACGTGCGTCGTGCGTTAACAATTTACATTTTTAACTTCTTCTTAAAAACTACAAGGCCAATTGTTCCAATTTTTGGTGTGAAGCATCTCTATGGTAAGAGGAATGTAAATTGTGAAATTGGTGGCTCTACCACCCCCAGGGTGCCACAGGTGGGGCCAAATATGCAAAAAACAGCCAAATTTTCAAAAATCTTCTTCTCTACTCCCAAACATGTGAGGAAAAAACTGATTGCATGGTTATGATGTCCATGAAGCCCTCTACCAAAATTGTGAAATTCATGGCCCCTGGGTCAGGGGTTCAGGCTCTAGGGTGGGGCCAATATGGTCATATAGTAAAAATGTATTAAATCTTAGAAAATCTTTTTCTCTACTCCCATAGATATTTGTTAAAAACTAAATGTATGGTTATGATGTCCATGAAGCCCTCTACAAAAATTGTGAAATTTATGGCCCCTGGGTCAGGGGTTCAGGCCCTAGGGTGGGGCCAATATGGCCATATAGTAAAAATGTATTAAATCTTAGAAAATCTTCTTCTCTACTCCCATAGATATTTGTTAAAAACTAAATGCATGGATATGATGTCCATGAAGCCCTCTACCAAAATTGTGAAATTCATGGCCCCTGGGTCAGGGGTTCAGGCTCTAGGGTGGGGCCAATATGGCCATATAGTAAAAATGTATTAAATCTTAGAAAATCTTCTTCTCTACTCCTGTATATATTTGTGAAAAACTCAAGGCATGGATATGATGTCCTTGTGTTAAGTGCCATCAAATAGTATGTAGGTCATGAGCCCTGGGGATGGTCCTGTCCCACCTCAAACAGGAAGTGCCAGAATATCTTGAAAACAGTTAATATCCCCACCCCTAAACCATATATATTCTTGTTCCCTGTGTTAAGGGCCATCAAATGGTATGAAGGTCATGGGCCCTGGGGCTCGTCCTGACCCCCTCTCAAACAGGAAGTGCACAAATATCTTGAAAACGGTTAATATCCCCACCTCTAAACCATATATATTCTTGTTCCTTGTGTTAAGGGCCATCAAATGGTATGTAGGTCATGGGCCTCAAGGGTGGTCCTGACCCCCCTCAAACAGGAAGGGCCCAAAAATCTTGAAAACGATTAAGAACCCCACCCCTAAACCATATATATTCTTGTTCCTTGTGTCAAGGGGCATTAAATGGTATGTAGGTCATGGGCCCTGGGGATGGTCCTGACCCCCCTCAAACAGGAAGTGCACAAATAACTTGAAAACAGTTGAGATCCCCACCCCTAAACCATATATATTCTTGTTCCTTGTGTCAAGGGGCATCATATGGTATGTAGGTCATGGGCCCTGGGGGTGGTCCTGACCCCTCTCAAACAGGTAGTGCCCGAATATCTTGAAAACGGTTTAATAGTCCTTTTTGAAAGATTTCAGGCAGGGAGGTGGTCGTCATTACAAATTAAAAATTTTTCTATTCCAGAATAAAACTTAATTAAATGCATATACAAGACTCCTTGACAAGTTTGTGTATGGGTTATGCTACTCAGGTGACCGTCAAGGCCTATTGGCCTCTTGTTATTTAAGGTGTAATATCCCTCTGCTGTTAATTTTACCATTTATTTTTTAAAAATATTCATATTGATTTTCATCAAAGTCAATATCAATGGATTCAAATGAAACAAAGTTGAAGTGATGAAGCGCTGCTAGATTTTTTTTAAAATTGATGTGTCTAATCATGATATGAAGAAAACTAGACATAGTGATTAGAAAAAGCAAAATATTACCATCGCAGCATAAAATTAAAAATATTAACTGTATATGAAAATAATATATAGTTATATACATTGCCAATTCATATTACAAAACATAATGAAGCGCTGCTTTTTAGTTCAGAATAGCACTTTGTTGTAAAGGTTTGCAACAAAAATTGCTTCAATCAGCAGGAGTTATCTTTCTTTATCATAGACTATTGAAGGTTTTACATGTATGTTTTACATACAGTACATGATAAATTGCCACAGTTTCTAATTTTTTAGAATTGGTTCTCTGTTTTTAAATTTGGGTAAGATAACAGTAAATGGATCCATATGTTTGAGATATGCTAAAAATGTAAACCAGAGCATTTTGTTATAACACAAACAAGAGGCCCATGGGCCACATCGCTCACCTGAGGAACAATAGGTATGATAAAATCAGCTTAATGGAGTCATAATAAAAACTATCTGGACAATGTAGTATAATACATGTACCGGTAGATCCTGTATAAATAAAAATCAATTTTTTCCACTGGATATTGTTATGTTTATTATCATTAGTCCCTTTTCTAACAGGATGATTTTATAGTAATATCACATGTTGAGCATTGCAGCTCTCAGAAAGATCCTTAACAATTGTTTATAAATGGGATATAAACCTACATCAAACTTTGAACCCCTTGTGAGACCCAATCGTCCAGGAATCATCCAGAAGCCAAAATCTAAACAATATTAAATAATCACCTGGCTGATTAGTTTCTGAGAAGAAGATTTGTAAAGATTTACTCTTCATATTTCTATGTAAAAATTCCACCCCCATTGTGGCCCTACTCTACCCCCAGGAATCATGATTTTTACAACTTTGAATCTACTCTACCTGAGGATGCCTCCAAACAAGTTTCAGCTTTCCTAACTTATTAGTTTCTGAGAAGACGATTTTTAAAAGATTTACTCTATATATTTCTATATAGAAATTCGATCCCCAATTGTGGCCCCACTCTACCCCTGGGGGAAATGATTTTCACAACTTTAAATATACACTAGGATGCTTCAACACAAGTTTCAGCTTTCCTGGCCAAATGGTTCTTGAGAAGAAGATTTTTAAAGATTTACTCTAAATATTCCTATGTTAAAAATCAACCCTCCGTTGTAGCCCCATCCTTACCCCGGGGGTCATGATTTTCACAACTTTGAATCTACACTACCTGAGGATGCTTGCACCTAAGTTTCAGCTTTCCTGGCAAAATGGTTCTTGAGAAGAAGATTTTTAAAGATTTACTCTATATATTCCTACGTTAAAAATCGACCCTCCCCATTGTGGCCCTACCCTACCCCCCAACGGTCATGATTTTCACAACCTATGATTTTCACAACCTTGAATCTACACTACCCGAGAATGCTTCCACATAAGTTTCAGCTTTTCTGGCCAAATGGTTCTTGAGAAGAAGATTTTTAAAGATATACTCTATATATTCCTATGTAAATGTCAACCACCCATTATGGTCCCACCCTACCCCCGGAGGTCATGATTTTCACAACTTTGAATCTACTCTACCTGAGGATGCTTCCACATAAGTTTCAGCTTTCCTGGCCTAACGGTTTATGAGAAGAAGATTTTTAAAGATGTAATCTATATATTCCTATGTAAAAAGTCAAACCCCCATTGTGGCCCCATCCTAACCCCCAGGGGTCATGATTTTCATAACTTTGAATCTACACTACCTGAGGATGCTTCCACATAAGTTTCAGCTTTCCTGGCCTAACGGTTCTTGAGAAGAAGATTTTTAAAGATTTACTCTATATATTCCTATGTAAAAACTTGACCCCCATGGTGGCCACACCCTACCCCCAGGGGTCATGATTTTCATAACTTTGAATCTACACTACCTGAGGATGCTTCCACATAAGTTTCAGCTTTCCTGGCCAAATGGTTCTTGAGAAGAAGACTTTTAAAGATTTACTCTATATATTCCTATGTAAAAAGTCGACCCCCCATTGTGGCCCCACCCTACCCCCGGGGGTCATGATTTTCACAACTTTCAATGTACACTACCTGAGGATGCTTCCATACAAGTTTCAGCTTTCCTGGCCAAATGGTTCTTGAGAAGAAGACTTTTAAAGATTTACTCTATATATTTCTATGTAAAAAGTCGACCCCCCATTTTGGCCCCACCCTACCCCAGGGGGTCATGATTTTCACAACTTTGAATCTACTCTACCTGAGGATGCTTCCAC
Organism: Magallana ariakensis; assembly: GCA_020458035.1. Taxonomy (NCBI): domain Eukaryota; kingdom Metazoa; phylum Mollusca; class Bivalvia; order Ostreida; family Ostreidae; genus Magallana; species Magallana ariakensis. The sequence continues at coordinate 17,285,565 of CM035818.1, read as the reverse complement.
ATAAGTTCCAGCTTTCCTGGCCAAATGGTTCTTGAGAAGAAGATTTTTAAAGATTTACTCTATATATTCCTATGTAAAAAGTCGACCCCCCATTGTGGCCCCACCCTACCCCCGGGAGTCATGATTTTCACAACTTTGAATCTACACTACCTGAGGATGCTTCCACACAAGTTTCAGCTTTCCTGGCCAAATGGTTCTTGAGAAGAAGATTTTTGAAAAATTCTCAAAAATTTTCATTAATTCCTAATTATCTCCCCTTGTAAGAGGGCTTGGTCCCTAATTTTCACAAATTTGAATCCCCTTAGGCTAAGGATGCTATGTGCCAAGTTTGGTTGAAATTGGCCCAGTGGTTCTTGAGAAGATGTTGAAAATGTGAAAAGTTTACAGACGGACAGACGGATGGACAGACGGACAGACAGACGACAGACAAAATGTGATCAGAATAGCTCACTTGAGCTTTCAGCTCAGGTGAGCTAAAAAGGGATCAAATAAATGATCTTCCAGTAATTGGTATGATCTCAATATAGGAATACCGGTAAATTGTCTTTAATAAAATGTAATATTGGATTTTTCAAATTTTGTTGTTCCATATCAGCTCTCTCAGAATAGAAAAACCACATTCAATTTCAAACATTTTAAATGTTATAAGTTTCAAACGACGATAACTAAGACTAGAGTTTGCTTTTGTCTTGGTTAAGATTGTCCCAATTATAATTCATTCACCTTTGTGAACGAGCTATGAATTAAGAAAAAAATATTCATCCAAAAATTCTCTGGCCTAAAACATCAAACTCATACTGTTCATGTACTGAACTAGTACATAAAATTTAGTTATTTAAAAAAAAAAAAACATTAATCCATTGGGGGGAGGGGTATACATGTACATATTTGTAAAAGTTTTCTTTACATTTTTTTCCTGCTTAAAGTTGGGGTTCAGATCGTTCCGTTCAAATTTTCTTTTTCTATATTTGAATATAAATAAATGTTGCCTTCCAACATAAATTGGGGTCCAGCACCGCCTCCCTTGTTGCTACATGCCTTAATAATTGTGAGTTAACAGAAACAAAGTGAGATTATTTTCTACAGAAGTTATCTCTCTTATCAGAGGGATATTCCACCTTAAAAATTCGACCTCCAATTGTGGCCCCACTGTACCCCCGAGGATCATGATTTGAACAAACTTGAATCTACACTACTTAAGTATGCTTCCATGCAAATTACTGCTTTTCTGGCCAATTGGTTTTTAAGAAGAAGATTTTTAAAGATTTTTCTCTATATATTCCTATGTAAAAAGTCGACCCCCAATTGTGGCCCCACCACACCTCCGGGGATCATGATTTGAAGAAAACTTGAATCTACACTACTTAAGGATGCTTCTATGCAAATTACAGCTTTTCAGGCCAATTGGTTTTTGAGAAGAAGATTTTTAAAGATTTTTCTCTATATTCCTATGTAAAATTTCGACCCCAAATTGTGGTCCCATCCTACCCTCGGGGACTATGGCTTGAAGAAACCAGAATCTACACTACTTACAGATGCTTCAATGCAAATTACAGCTTTTCTGGCCAATTGGTTTTTGAGAAGAAAATTTTTAAAGATTTTTCTCTTTATATTCCTATGTAAAAATTTGACCCCAATTGTGGCCCCATCGTACCTCTGGGGATCATGATTTGAACAAACTTAAATCTACACTACTTAATGATGCTTCCATGCAAATTACAGCTTTTCTGGCCAATTGGTTTTTGAGAAGAAGATTTTTAAAAATACCAACAAATTTTTAATAATTCTTAATTATCCCCCTTTGAAAGAGGGTGTGGCCTTTATTTTAACAAACTTGAATCCTCTTCACCTAAGAATGCTTTGTGCCAAGTTTGGTTGAAATTGGCCCAGTGGTTCTGGAGAAGAAGTCGGAATTGTAAAAAATTTACAGACGGACAGACAGACAGACAGACAGACGCCGGACAAAAAGTGATCAGAAAAGCTCACTTGAGCTTTCAGCTCAGGTGAGCTAAAAAAACTAAATGCATGACTATGATGTTAATAAAGCCCTCTACCTAAATTGTGAAATTCATTGCCCCTGGGTCAGGGGTTCATGCCCTAAGGCGGACCCAATAAGATCATTTAGTGAAAATGTATTAATCTTAGAAAATCTTCTCAACTTCCACAGTATTATTATTAAAGGACTTATCACACGATTCTAAATTATGGGACATGTTACATTTTTGGCCTTCCTTGTGTATTAGTTATTACTAATGTACTTCCAATAGTTTCTTTAGTGTAAAAAAGTGGTATTAATTAGGTAATTTATGAAGTTCATTATTTTGTAATACTTCTGAGTTATCTATAATCTATTTTCTGTTGATCAAACCTTAAAAAAAAATGAAAACAAGCTGTTTTGCACACTCACACTGATGACTTCTTATATACTGACATGAGATTCAGATGGACAATGAATAAATTTTTATACAGCAACACCTATTGTTAAAAATAAGTACACAATAAGTACACAAAGATATAATTTATATATTATGTGATATACTAGTAATAAAAATCTAACTCATATGTAATATTATAAAAATCTAACTCATTGTGCTCAAAGTATAATTTTTTAATAGCACATTTCAACAAATATTCATCGGCAGTACCTCTCGGCTGGCAGACGAAGTTAGCAACCTTGTTGTATTATATATAGAGGGGATATGATTTTTTTTTTAAATGTTTCTTTTAAGTAATTTTGTGCAATGATTGTATACATTAGATTATAAATATGTCATAAAAAGATAATTTAAAGAAAAAAAAATGAGTAAAGTCCCGAGGGTCTAGATACTTGGGGGTGGGGGTGGGGGGTCGGTCCTGTCCTCAAGCACCTGTGCATGTGACCGTAAAAGCCTATGGGCCTCTTGTTTGAACCATCCTCATCATTATAACTTACAGTGTGTGATTGTAAAAATGTACGCAGACACAAACAAAAGCTGCTGTGAAACCCATTATGAACACTCACTGTCACCAACTTTTGAGAAGTGGACAGGCATAGATGTAGGCTATGCCTGTCCACTTCTCAAAAGAGAATACAAACTTATCGGATTAACGTTAGCCCTATATATGGATTAAACGTTTTTGCTAGTTCCTCTGTCTTCACAGGCACCTGAATTTTTATCAATCAGTCGCTTAATAAGCCAAATATAAAAAAAATTCTACCTCCTCTATATATAAATCTACCTCCTCTATATATAAATACATTTATATATACTGGTACTGTACCAGTTATCGGCTAAGACCAGTTATCGGCTAAACTGAGAGTTCGGGTTTATAGCACGCGACAATCCAAGATTTTTTAATTCAGTCGTCTTTGTTTAATAAAGAAAAGTAAGTTTGCTTGAAAACTTTCTTGAATATGTTTTTTACATGAGCTTAAATGATCAGTGTTTACCGCTGATTTTACATCTTTGCACTTTCAGCAGTGGGGAAAGTGACGTAATAAGTTATAAATAGAATATTACCTCTCTGTGATACGTTATATATATCCCTTCTTTGATTTGACATATAAAATCAATACATTTAACATGTATAAACAAAAGGAATTCACGAATTTCCGAGAAATTCGTAGCGCAATTGAACGCCTGATTGCACAATTATGTATTGAATAGTATACGATTTAATGTATTACCGTATGAAAATAAACGAATTATTTTATGAGTTTTGTTTATAATGTATCATGACCCCGAATACTTTAGTCTGACCTAGCAAAGGGGCATAATTCAAACTACATTTAGCAGAGTATAAAATCAACAGGAACACGGATTTTTATTATGTTATTATCACGAAGCCGATAACTGGTACAGTAAATCGTAAAATCTCGGCAAATTCGGGGCGTGCTTAAAAGCACAAAACAAGATGTTTTGGGTTCTAAATAATGATATAAACTAACAGATTGATAAATAAGGAGTTCACTTTTTAATGTATGTCAAGTTTTATCCAAAAATATCAAGAAAAAAGAAATTATAAAAAGAAAACGTTAAATTTTAGCCGATAACTGGTACAGTGCCAGTAGAGGAGGTAGAATTTTTTTATATTTGGATTATTAAGCGACTGATTGATAAAAATTCAGGTGCCTGTGCTGTCTTCTTACGATAAAAGAACTGCATCCCCCCCCCCATTAAAATAAAGTTCTTACTCACCAAGCTACTGCAGTGCATTGGATGTTCAGAGACAGAACCGGGTAGACAGTCTAAGAGCATGAGGAAACACTGGTCAGTGTGCAAACTGAAAGAAGGTTCTTCCACGTTTCGATACCAAGGGGTTTCGACTCGATCCACTGTTGCGTTACAAAGACAATTATTAGACTCTTCATGTTTGTAAGTTTAGAATTTATGTGTCTTTTTAATTTTAAACTGTGACAACTAGTGATAGGTAAAGATCTATGTGTTTGTCAATGCATGCGCGGTTCCTTTTCTCGAAAGGGTCTAGGTTGGGGGGGGGGGGGGCTGAGAGATGATATAATGTTTGCCAGGGTGCAAGGCTTTTTTCGGCAATTTTACTTTGTGAATATATCAGTTGTATTTGTTTTAATCAAAATATGTTTTTTCCGAGCTCCGTCAGAAAGGCCCAAGAAGTTGCAATTGTGTTATATCCTTATTCTTCATTATATCGTTCTAGTAAACAAAAACACAAAACGAATTTTAATTCAACCGGTTTAATCACATGCGAAAGTGCAGTGTGTCGTTATTTTTCTTCAAATTTTCATGAAAAGTACTGAGCAAACCCTATGATTTTTTTTTTTTTTTTTTTGCTAATCCAGTTTTCTTTATTCCAGTTAACTCAGGTAACATTGTCTTTGGAATCTTTTCCGTGGTTCTCATTCTCAATTAAATATTTGATACACCTATTTGTATAAAAGAGAATTCATAGAAAGCAGCATATTAAGTTATTGAACACGCAAACTTCCTTTATTTCTTGATTTCTTTAACTGTTGCTTAGCTAGGTTTTCAGGAGGGCAGAATGACGCGCCATATTCTGAGCTGTCCTAAATCTGTCAATGTTTTTTGCATCTTTCTGTCGCTTTCTTTTTTTTCTCATGTCACGGGGTCGTTACTCCTTGTACAAAATAAATTAAACAAAAGGATGGTTCAGTTTTCCAGCGTTTATTACAGTGCATGATAATGAGAAAGTGACCAAATTCGCCTTCAAATAAACTTCTTAGTTACAGTCAGAAGTCGTGGTGATTTTAGCCTTAAAATAAACAGACAAGTCTTGTTACCGTAGCTGCCTGATGGCAAACGATTTATATTCTAAAATCATTGTGCAAAACATTATGAATAAAGTGCTATCACTCACACTTGCGCACTGACCATCCACACCCATAAAAACCTGGCCACTTTTAAATAAAGACATAATATAGTTATCACAGTATATATATAGTAAACCACAAACCTAAATATACAATCACGTGACAGAACACGAACACCAGTCAAACACGATCGAGTAAACCATGAACGAATTTTAAAATAATGAAACGTATGGATGAAAGAATGAATGAATGAGAAAATAAATATTTGACTAAATACTAAATTACATGTATAATCAAATGTACCTCTGTGGCACTCAAATGAACACTATGGAGTACCATGGGAGTCTGAGTTCGGGAGCCATTACCGGCTATATCCGGTTCGTGTTTACCCTGGGTGCGTTCAGAGTACTACCGTTGGCAGTTACCACTGGTAAAATTTCTTACCATTGTTATGCCAACGGTATCAATGTTAAATTTGCCGACAAAATTTACCATAGGTAGACATTTCTGAAGACGAGCTTTTTTAGCAGGCACGTAGCATTGGGGGGGGGGGGGGGGTAGGTAAAGGCCTGTCCCCCCCCCTCCACTTTTTCTCGCAGCAAAAATTTTTCTTTGACAGTGAAAATCAAGAAATAAATATAGGTATACCCCCACTACCACGGATTAGGATTTGCATTTGCGAACCCTTTTTTTTTTTTTTTTTTTTTGCTTGTCAATATTCTGCCCCACCCCCACCACTTTCAAAAATGATGCTACGTACCTGCTTCTAACGCCAACATTTGTTCACCCTGTTCAGTTTGCAAACAAAGGATCCAGTTCCAGACGATTCCCTTCATGCGCGGATCCAGAAAATTTTTCCGGGGGGGGGGGGGGTCCGAATTGAACGTAGGGGGGCTACACTATACACTATCCATCAGAAATGTTGACAAGCAAAAAAAAAATTAATTAAAAAAAAAAAAACAACTAATTTCCCAAAATCATGAAATTCCTAATCCGTGGGGAAATATTAATATCACTATTAAATATTTCCGCTTCCGACGCCTTTCCTAAACATATAGTCTTTTCCGGGGGGGGGGGGTCAGAGTCGTATTTGTGATAATTTCACTATGTAAATTTAATAACATATCATTTTCCGGGGGGGGGGGGTCTGGCCCCCCCCGACCCCCCCCCCCCCTCTAGATCCGCGCATGCCCTTGTACCTTTTGAACTCCCCGTCACAAATGTGTTGGAGCTCGTTATTTATTGACCTAAGGCCATTCCAAGTTTTTTCTATGTTTAGCGTCCGCGGACGGATTGGTTTTGAGATGTAAAAATAAATAAAAAACACAATGGTTGTTCATAAAATCAGATCGCTTTTTCATATGTCGGACTCAGGATCCCATTTTTAAATTTGGATCGGAAATTAAATATTAATTATAACAACATTCAAAATGGAAACCATAGTGGTTATATGTTATTTTTGTAACTTTTTTTTACAAAATGAAGAAAACACTTCAAAATATTTAATAAATTTTATTTTGTTGAACCTTTAAAGTTGTGTGTTTTTTCTAAGGTTTTTGGTTTTTTTTTCCTGATAGAAAGATAGGTTTTGAGTTTTGGGTGGACGCTAAACAAAGAAAAAACTTGCAATGGCCTAATGTTAACATACGGCGTGGATACTTTACTTTCGATCTTTTTTATTTATTTATTAATAAGCTAATGTAAAAAATTGGATATGCGCCCTGACACTGTGGTCCTGAGTCCGACTCTGGACCCCCCCCCCCCCCCCCGCCCCCCTCTAGATCCGCGCATGCCCTTGTACCTTTTGAACTCCCCGTCACAAATGTGCTGGAGCTCGTTATTTATTGACCTAATGTTAACATACGGCGTTGGATACTTTACTATCGATCTTTTTTATTTATTTATTAATAAGCTAATGTAATTATAATTGATCTTTCATCGATAACTTCAAAAAAATTGGATATGCGCCCTGACACTGTGGTCCTGAGTCCGACTCTTGCTTCTCTTCAAGCAGCTTTACAAATGCCAAATTTCTGTAAAGTCATAACTTTATTTGCCTAAAATGCTAATTAATCAAATATCAACACTTGGATCTTGTTGTAAGCAGTATAATATTTTAAGATTTGTGTGTATCTTCTGGTGGAACATCAAGCCTGTGTACTTTTGACGTAAGTTTTTTAAAAACAGCTTCATGATTCCAAAGGCCAGGTACATCAAAATAAAATTTTAACACATTATCAGTCCTTGTCCTTCTCTTTCCTAATTAGAAAAAGCCCGAATGAGCATAAACTGTTTAATTTTGTAGGCCCTTCCTTATGTAACAGGTTATCTTTCTTAAATCCAGGAATAGAGCAGATTAACTGTTATCAAAACAATTATTTCATTATCTGATACTGTATCAACTGTTTGCAAAACAAGAACACAGCTTTTAAGGAAGACTGAATGGACTGAGTCAATGTACATATGTCTACTTCTTATCAAAGAAACAAGTTGTAAATACATGTATATGATAAAATTTGTACATATTTGATAAAATTTGTACATTGTACATGTAGTTTGATTCAAAATAAAACATCACAAAACTGTAATTGAATTAATTTTTTTTTTATTTTTCAATAGCTGTGGTAACTCATCTCACACCAATGCAGAAGAATGAACAGGTTAATGAATGTGCCACTGCATTTACATGTATTCCATTATACAAATGTACAGATAACATATACAATTCAGCCTCATAAGAATGGTAGTATATGTCACATTCTATTCCTGGGCTATGGTCAATTTGCTACATATCACAGTCAATTTAAACGTAATTTTGATAGCACTTGATTTTTAAAGTCATGCACCCCAAAACACAATTACATCAACATTTCTCCAGAATGACAGTGATGCCCTGCCCACCACCAATGCAGGCTGACCCAAGGGCCAACTTCTTGTTCTGTCGTCTGCAATGAAATAAATATGGAGAAATTAGCAGGGGCCCCATTATTTCTAAAAGGCAAGATTTCTTAATATGATTAGAATATCCTAAACATATGAAGAAATCTTGGCTTTAATAAATATTTGAATAACAAAATGGAAAACTGGGCTATTTTAATAAAGAAAGAACTGTTAAATTGTTGAGAAAATAAGTTGTATAAATGCTTACTGTAATTCATGAGCAAGATGTCCTGTGATTCTGGTCCCAGAGGCTGCCAATGGATGCCCAAGAGCAATGGCTCCGCCATTCATGTTGGTGATGTCATTGTTCAACCCCAATTCTTTCTTTACTGCCAGATATTGGGGAGCAAATGCTTCATTAACCTAAGTAAGATAAAAAATATTACAACTTTATCTGATAGACAAATACTTTCATAATCAGTGACTTTAGGCAATCAATATTTTAATTCTGAAATATACATTCATGTGAATTAAAATAGCGATATGATAAATTACGGAAATGCTATGTTTCATACAATTTTCAAGTAAAAGTTAGTTTTACCCATCCACATTTCTCTTATGATCATAACCAATGTTTCCACATCCACATAAATCTCAATGCGGGTTTCACAGTGTGCACATGGTAAATAGTATTAAAACAGTATTTTACCAAAATACCTCAACAATATCCATGTCTTCCAGACTCTTTCCAGCAGATTTTAAGGCAGCCCTTGAAGCAGGAGCAGGTCCGATGCCCATTACCTTTGGATCACAACCTACAGTAAAATTAATCTCAATCACTCTACTAACAAAGTAAGACATACTGCAAAAGTAATGTACATGTACATGTATGCAATGTCTTGGCAACAACAGTAATGACATGTGTATGTGTGTAAATAAATACACTGTTCTGTATTTGTCATAATCTGTTGGTTTTCAACGTACATGTACATGTACCCGCAGCTTAAATACTGATAGTTTAATAAGGAAAACAGGTACAGATAAAATTTTATTTAAAAATGACATCTTCAAATAATCATTATCATAACAACTTTGAATCATTTGCATAACGTAAACAAAAGCGGAAGAGATACAGGGAATAACATGAATGCATGTCAAGTTCATCTCAATTACAAACTTTTGAAAAGAAAAACTTTATAAACCGCGATGACGGCCTAATCAAAAGTTCCCTCACTCAAAAGTAACTTAATTACCAGAGATGCCATAAGCAACCAGACGGGCGAGTGGGGTCAGGTTGTGTTGCTTCACAGCAGCACCGCTAGCAACCACCACAGCAGCAGCACCGTCACACACACCCTGTCACAAGAAGTGCAGCAAACTTCAGTCATATATCTTGCAAGAAATTGCTTTTAATAATACTCATTCTGGTAAGATTGAAAGCTAAATTTCTACTTACAGAGGCATTGCCGGCAGACACTGTTTCTCCTTTCTTGAAGATGGCTGGCAGTTTTGCCAAACCTTCAAGGGTAGTCTGTGGCTTGGGATGTTCATCTACTTCAAAGCTTTCTGGACCTAAAAATTCAAACAATCAAAAAGAAACTTCTATCAATTTTATTCTTAATCAAAATAGGCAGGTGAATTAATGCATAGTGAAAATGAAAAAGATTTAAAAAAGTAACATATTATGTAAAACACTTAAAAATAAACAAATTTTCAGAATTCATACACTTAATTACATAATTTACAGCATCCACATGAAATAATTTAGAATTTTCCTGAAAACTTACCTTTTTTGCCTTTAATTGAAATAGGGGCAATCTCTGCTTTGAAAACTCCAGCGTCTTGGGCTATACATTATGAAACAATCATACAATATACCAGTAATTTATATAGATTTGTAAAATTTAAAGCTTGCAAAGTTTGTTCTTTTCTTAAATAATGCATTTTTGGCATATACTCTTACTCACCAGCCTTCCATCTTTGTTGTGTCTGTAGAGCATACTTGTCGCATTCTTCCTTACTGATTTTGTATTGCTCTGCCAGATTTTCTGCTGTGATGGCCATAGGAAATCCAGTGTAGGAATCTGTGAGACTGTCCCAAAGAATGTCTTCCATCTAAGAAGATAACCATGCATGCAAAACAGATAAAGTTTGGTATAAATTTGCAGGTAAAACTTAGACTTACATTTTTTTTTGAAAAAAAAAGAGTCTTTAAAACTTGATACATAATGAAACAATCAGATGACCCTCTTGATATAAATGTATGGTTCAAGTACACTCAATCTTGGGTTACATTCATAAACATGTCCATAAAATAATTAACTGTGTACATGTATATCTTATGTTAAAGAGATTAAATGCTCAAAAAATTGACAATCAGATCAACCTTAAATTTTTAGACATGATTTTTTAAGCTATAACCTATAATATATTAAAGAAAAATTTCATACAATTTAGCTTTAAACATTCAGCTTGAACATTTTTCTATATTTTCATTCAACACTCTTCTTCTAAAGAAGATTAGAATAGCTAAAAATGGCCACAACCATTGAGCCCTCTTAATCACCTCTGGTGCCTTTCCGAGTCTTGTTCCAAAACGAATATCCCTGACAGCATAAGGAGCCATGCTCATATTGTCCACACCTCCACAAAGAACAATCTGACTTTCTCCAAGCATTATTTCCTACAAAAAATCCTCTTTTAAAATCCCTCAAATGCAAATATATATAGGTAAGCGTGACAACGTTAAAATGATGGTCTAACCTGAGCTTCCCAATAAATGGCTCTCAAAATACATAGATATACATATAAGTGAGACTATGACAGCTCTAACCTGAGCTCCATTGATCACAGCCTGGAATCCTGACCCACACAGTCTGTTGACGGTCAGAGCTGGCACTGCCTCTGGGACCCCACACCTCAGTCCAACATGTCGAGAAATGTAGATCCCATCTGTGGCTGAAGCCTATTACAGTATTAGGAAAAGGTTTGCTTAATATTCCTTGTCATTTTATTTATGACATGGTTAAGTTTAAATATTTACATGTGCAAATATGTTTCTTTATATGAATCTATAAAATAGTGAAAACAGTTGCATTATTAGAGAGGTTTAGCAGACCGGTACACGTACTTGTACGTGTAGGTTACAAGTTAGAACTACGCGTACCAGCTAGTTCACATAACTTTTGTAACGTGTATCTGTACGTGTTACAAACCTTTTAAATGTCATTCTAGATACTCATGCACTCCTACTTATCTTAGAATGTTTAGTCACAGTCCAAAATTGAGAATTTCCTGTATTAATTCTATTGAACATCATTGTTTTATACATGTAAATTTTTATCTATCACACATGAATCAAATACACTGTAACAGAGCCGTTTTGGAAGGAGTGATTCGTGTACTAAAACTCGAATAACTTGTTAAATTTTAATGAAAATTTATGTTTGTTGATATTAGTACAGTAAAACACGGTTATAGCGAACACGCTTATAATGAATTGAAGCTTACAGCGAAGTGATTTTTATTCCCTGTGACTTTATTACATGTTATAAACTTGATGGATATAACGAATTACGCTTATAACGAAGTAAAATTGCCCGTCCCTGGGACTTCGTTATAAGCGTGTTTTACTTTATTTGCATTAGATATTCATGCTTAAGAAAAATAAACACATTTGTTAAAATAAATGGCCAACAGGGAAACAGACTCTACAAGTTGGACCTTATGGGTACTATGCAATTTACACATATGTTCATTCGGGTACATACGTGTAGGAATTCGTCATTACAAAAACTGATGACGTAATGCACATTTTTTTCTTTCTACACGTACACATACCCGTACACGTTGGTTTGCTAAACCTCTCTATTGTAAACATAAAAGCACTGCTATGTTACATGTAATAATTCAGAACAATTTGCTCAACTCAAATGTAAATATAAGTAATAAACAGCAATGTTGAAAAGTTCACATGATTAACTTTTCTAAGAAGCCCTCTATGCAATTTTGCAATAATAGAAATTTTTATTGTTTCAATTTTCTATATTCAATGGTTTAAAAGTAACTGCATTTTAGGGTTAAAACTGTCATATAATGTGACATATAATACATGTTTCATTTATTAAATAGTCAAATCCCTCATACATTTACAAGGCATTCCATAATTGAATTAAGTTGAAACAAAAAGCTCTATAAAATCCAATATTCATAAGTTATGAAAATTGTCTATGAAGGCTTAAATTTCTATAATTTCAAGTCCTTAAATTACAAGATTTTGGACCATACTTGCCAACCTCCAACATGTGAAAATCTGGTCATGACCAGATTTGGAAAGTGAAAAATCTGGTCATAGCGCGTAACGACATTCACGACATATTTACCATGCATTTCAAAGGTATATACAACAGAAATGTGTGTTAAAATATATGTGTAATATTTTGTTGTAATTTGTTTATTGTAACTAACAGTTGCTGATTTTGAATTGTATAATACTTCCTATGTTGCTATGTACTCAAAGCAATCAACAGACTAGTTAAGTTTACAAGACAGTTGGGCATTCAGTTTTCAATGTTAAGTTCCAAGCGAAATTCAGTTTAATTTTTTTAACAATGCTAAAAGCTCTTTCTGAATCAGTATTACTGTTTGGCAGCACAAGAAGAGTCTTTGCTAATTTGGCAAGTATGTTAAATTTTGGCTTCTGAGTGCAAGTTTTTTTTATATTATTTTTTTTATTGTTTCTAAAAGCACATGAGTTTCTAAAATCACACTTCTTCTAAATGTTACTTTTCAAAAAGCTTCGGTCATCAGATTATTTTATGACGTTGCACTGTATGGTAAAAAAATCGTTTTTGGTTTTGATTCCGCTGGCCCGATAAAGATCTCGATCTTCCTTTTGGAAGCCATCACACTTAATGATTTAAACCCTCTGTTTGTCAACACAACTCAGGATAATAATTAAGCCTAACAGTTAGTTAGCTGTAATAGCCATCGGCATTGTTTACGTAAATCCAAGCTCAGCTTGGGTTCATAACTGGAAGTCCAATGCGCAACCTAATTTATGAACCAAATCCGGAAATCGGGAGATTTTCGGGTTGTTCGACAAAAATCGGGTGAAAAGCATGACCCGCCGGGTCATAAAAAATAATCGGGTGTAGGGTTGAAAAATCGGGTGTGACCCGATGAAATCGGGTCAGTTGGCAAGTATGTTTTGGACATAATGATAAAGTCTGTGGGTAAGATGTGTAATTAGAAACATATCAAAATGAAATCCAAATGATTCAATAGCTGTTCAATAGTTAGACCACTGGATTGGAGTCACAGTTGATACTTAATCTTTTATATCCAATATAATAGAAAGCAAAGCGCCGCCAAACACTGACGGCCACAAAGTAAAACATAAATGCTTATACATGTACACTGCAGCATACTCGTATTTTATTTTTATACAATTTTTTTCACGTTGATGCATCCATTTGGTATAAACCATGCTATATGAATAAATCATTATTATGAAACATATGTACCGGTGTATTCAATTTAAATTTATGCTGTGCTCCTACCAACGGTCACACTGTAAAATACCAGTATATTTTATTTTATAATGATTTGAATCATAATCTTTACCTGAATAACATTTCCAATGACGACTGAGTTGACAAGTTCTGGATTGACTTTACCAGCCTCTAGAGCTGCTTTCGAGGCATGTACCATAAGGTCTGTTGGGGAGGTTTTGACAAACTTGCCACCAAATGTCCCAAAGGCAGTCCTTTTGGCTGCCACAATGAAGACATCTGACACAGCTGTAACAAACATGAGATTTAATCATCAACTTAATTGAAGCACTTACAATGGTTTCTCAAATGATGTCTTCAGTATATTCAAATGCTTAGATATGAAATTTATGAAGAAAGTTTCTATTGAGAAATTTTGGACTATTTACCTGCAATGAATTTAAAGTAATATATTTTTAAAAGTTAGCTAAGGACCCGAAAGTTGCAACAAAGTTTAGAAAAATCATGTACGTATCACTATTGTACTGAATTTTTCAGCATTTCAACGTAAAAGTTAAAATAGAGGACACGTCGACTGGTGTTCTACCTTTTATTTTATCTTATCGTCGACTTAACCATGTTAACTGTGTTTTTTAATGAATACTAACGAAAAGTTCAAAGTCCACATGTCAATATGAACTGCATGCTGCAGTGACATTGCATTATGATTATACTCAAAACCATTGTAGCTTATAAAAAGCTTATCAAACAAGAATATTTTGAATGAAATAAAAAATCGAACCTCTTGTTAATACCATTCTCTCTGACTTTGGTTGTCGTCTGTAAAACAATGAAAGGCTCTCAGCAAGTTTCGCCGGTGCACCGGCAGGTAAAATTGATCCCGATGTAAATTTCCACTTCAGTAATTTAATCGGGATCGCCGAAATTCTTTGACGTAATTTATCTCTCCATATCCGGTTGTAAATAGGAACACGTAGCATTTATAGCAGTTATTCGTTTATTTCTACTGTTTTGTGATAACGAACTCACTTTGGAACTACACTTAGGTAAGATATTTTAAAACTAATGAAATGTTTCTTGGTAACTCACGTTCGTTTAAAAGAGCTTTTAATGTAAGAAAAAAAATTACTGAGTAAATTCGAAAGAACATATGTTCCTAAGCAGCTGTTATCCTCTGCATGCTCTTGAGAACAAAAATGTTTTGATTAACAAAACAAAAAGTAGACTTATGTTTTAAATAACTGACTGACAACTTATTTAAGTAGAATATATCAAAATATTGTCATTTATCCATCCTTTCTTTCCAGCTCTATATTTAAAAGAAACGAAACTTAAATCACCATGAGACACATATTGTATGTGTTTGTGGTATGTTTTGTGATTCAAGGAATAGTTTGCCCCCCTGTGAATCAGAATCCAACACCTAAGCCAGAAGAGGGGAAAGAAGACCAGGTATGAATTTTTTTTTAAAAATCGTTGATCAATGCTTAAATATCATATTTACTGAGATATAATCCATAAACATGTGCAGTGCATTCAATTCCATATCTATTTGTATTGCTTAAAATTTTTTCAAGATGTCACAAACATCCAATTATTTAAAAGTATTAAATGTGTACATTACTTTGCATTATGAAGATAAGATAATAGCCATATGTTTATGGGTATGTAATTTTAAAATTCTCTATGAGATGCACTTTAAATAATATGCAATCACCACAACTTATACCAGTACTGATGTAGGGTATACTAGTATGTTAATTTAAAAAAAAAAGATTTACAAAAATGGATAAGATTCTATTGGACATGTTAAAGCACATTGTATCATCATGTGTGTCAAAATATACCCAGTATCTGTAATTCGCAAAAAAATCAGTCTTGCATTAGTCAGGATTTTGATTCAATTTTTACCATATGGTATCTCTGATTCTCTCACTCACATTTTTTGGTGTTTTTTGCAGGACACTGGCTTGCATTATGACAGATATCTGAAAGAAGTTGTGATGACACTGGAAGAGGACCCAGAATTCAGGAAAAAGTTGGAAGAAGCAAATGTCACTGATATTAAGGTTTTTAAAAAATTCTTTTTGTACAATATTTCATTAAAAATTAGAGAGAGCTATGGTTAGGAAAACTTTGCAATCCCCTCCCCCTTTCTTGGTGATCTTTAAAATTTTGAACATGTATAGAATAAGTAACAACACATTTACTCATTCAAACAATTTTTATTGAACGACACATATCTTGAATATAAATTGAAATACCGGTAATATTTTATCATTGTAGTCTGGTAAGATTGCCATGCACTTGGAGAAAGTAGCACACCATGTGCGAGAAAAATTGGATGAAATCAAGAGGAGGGAAGTGAACAGACTTAGAGTATTGGCCAAAGAGAGAATGAAGCAAATGCAGGGTACGGATGTATTGAAATTGGTTGCTCAATTTGGAGGTATGCTGCTTTTCTTGTAGATTTTCCTGAGTCTGTAGTATGGAGTTGGCTGTTTGCAGTGCTGTCTCTATCTTTGACACTGTATCCTTTCTTGCTTCGTTAAAAACACTCACAGAGCACAATTTTTATTGATTTGCGTATGTTAACAACTAGACAGACTTCATTTATTGATATATCTTCACTGAATGCACTTCAAGTTTCTTAATCTGCAGAGTTAGTGTATAAGGAGAGAGAGAGAAAGAGAAGAGAGAGAGAGGATATTTGAATTCAATGCTTGAATGTTTTCAGTAAAGAAAGATAAAGTTCATGGATTTATTTTTTTATCAGAATACCAGTAATAAGATTCTGCCGATGACTTGTAAAAAACCTAATGTCACATAATTTGTTCTTGTCCTTAGCTGCCAGATCTGACATTTGCTGTGGCCTTCAGGTGCCAGATCTGACATTCATATCAACAACAACATTAAAGTTTAATCATTAAGCACAAAAAATATTGTTGACATTTAGTGCTAGGAGTTTTTTTTCAGCAATAAGCATGTATACATGTAGTAAGAAGACTATTGAAATTATATATTGACTGATATACCTTAATACTTACCAGTTTTCTTTGTTGATATTCACCTGTTTACTTTCAACATATTTATGCTATTAATTTCCTTGTCCTTCATGCTATGTATTCTGAATCATACATATATATATTTATATGATTGAAAACCAAACCTTATTTTTCCTCTTTGAACTCCAATTGCTATGAGATTTTTACGGGATTTTGGTTAATTAGTATTTCTAAATTTGTGTTGCTGGTTATTTTGCAGGAATTCAAAAAATAGATGAATCTGTTTTACACCACGTTGATGTACAAAATCCTCATTCTTTTGAAATGAAAGATTTAGAACGACTTATTCAAAAGGTAGGAAGGCTGAAATTCCCCTTACATGTGAAACACTGTTACAGCTGGTATTCACACTTACATATATAATGAATTCATGCTCACAGCAAAGTCAGTTTTACTTCCCAGGCCTGATCCTTAAAATGAATTATAAACTTATAAGAAATAAAAAAAAAATGATGTTAAGGTGGCTCACTACACCTTGAAATATTTTCTTAAATCAGCAGAAAATTACTTGATTATGATAGATATCAAAATGGATAAGAAGTATTTTTAAAAGTCAAATAGGCAAAAAAAATTTACAATTTTGGATGAAAAATAACATTTTCGAAAATTTAATTAAGTAAACATGAACAAAAGCTCCAGGCAGATTCGAACTCATGATCAGGGGTTCAGAAGCTCAATACTTTAACCACTGAGCTAGGACGATATACAACCCAATCGAACGATATAAACAGTTTAACAAAACATTTAAATCGCCATCTTGTGATCTTGTGTCTTAAAAAGTATAAGTCTAGGTGTAGTGAGGTACTTTAATAACAAATTAAATTCTTTGGGGTTCACTTTAACCATGACTTGACTGTAGTTCCTCATACTTACTTTACTTTATCTATTTGAATGGTTGGGGATTTTTTTAATTAATCAGATTTGAAACTGAAACAATTAATTTTTAGCAGAGCATATTTGCCTCCTGCATTGAAGAACTTAACAAAAGACTGTATAGTTTTACTTATTTTTTAAGGCAACTCAAGATTTGGATGAGTTGGACAAGCAAAGAAGAGAGGAGTTTAAAAACTATGAAATGGAAAAAGAACATGAAAGACGGGAACACCTGAAGGAGTTACCTGAGGAGGAGAGAAAGAAGGAAGAACAGAAATATGATGAACTGAAGAAGAAACATAAGGATCACCCTAAACTTCATCATCCTGTAAGATTATCTGTAGATAAAATATACATTTATAGGATTCATTCATTATGTTGAAAAAAAATTTGTGGTAAAAAAAACCACATACTGTAAATATAATACAGATGTATATGAATTTGAAGCTTGTGTATTCTTTTGTTTCACCTTGAGATTATACCCATTTATACCGGGTACCATCAATTTTGTGGGTTAATCGAAAACATTTTTCCTGTCTGCATGTCTTGAAAACGATATCTGTATAGCACCTTAAAAGCACCACCAGTAACAGTCTGGTTTTAGTGAAAGCCAGTCACCCTAATTGTTCCACCGACTGGCTCTTAATTCTTGGTGAGCGAAGTATTATTGTGGAAGCTGTATGTTTTAGGGAAGTAAGGATCAACTGGAAGAGGTCTGGGAGAAAGACGATCACTTAGACAAGGACGCTTTCAATCCTAGAACTTTCTTCATGAAGCATGGTAAATAATACTGCTTGTTCACATCTTTTTTTAACCTGGAGCTCTTTCTTATTTTGTGTTTGAACAGGGCAGCAAAGCGCAGCTTGAAGAAGTTTGGGAGAAAGAGGACCATTTTGATCCTGAGAATTTTGACCCCAAAACTTTTTTCTTTAAACATGGTAACGTTTTTAAATGTGATATACGTAGATTTCCCAATTAATGTTGTGGGTCTTTACTTAAACTATGGCTTTTTTTGCAAAATGATTTATTAGATAGTAAAAATTGATATTAAAATTTCACAAACTTTGACTTTGTAGATAATAAAAAAAATTCTTTTGTCTAATTTTTAAATTTCGAATCCAATACAAGCATGTTGAAAAAATCACAGAAAACCCTAAATAAGGAACCCAAAAATGTGCAAAAAAGTGAAAAAGCCATAATTATTTAATGCCATCAAAAAAACTGTCCTATAAATTCTAATAACTTTCTAAACTTGAAATAAAAATATGTGGAGGTCTAGCTTTCAATGAAAAGGGATGTTGGGTTGCATGTTTAAATACAGGTGGAATTTAACTAACAAAGCATTTTTTGCATGTGGCTCAGTCTAGCATCATTTTATATGTATTTGATGGCACTAACTATCTTTTTGTTTAGTTTTACATAAAGTTTAATTGTAAATTCGATTGAATTTCTGATCTGCAAATATAGTATAATGATACTTAAATTAAGTTTTGAATGTTTATATAGCTTTTTGGTTTTTTCTTTATGATAAGTTTTATGCATGTGCAAATGCAATTTTTTATTGCCTTTATTGGACATAGATAACAGTATGTTTTAAAAATGTATTTTTTTTTATATTTTATTTATTAATACACCTGTATAAAAAAAATTTAGCATAACCCCCCCCCCCACCCCACCCCCACCCCACCCCTCCACCCCCACATACACACATACACACATACTTATCAACTTATTATTCTGGTAGATTGTTGTTTAAATATCAAGTGATTTTTTGGGGAATGAACGCCCTTTTTATCGTTCATAAAAATGCTTTGTATGCCAAATGTCAAACAAGGTTTATATACATGCTATTTTTATGATTCACTTCTTGTCTTATTTCGTTTGAATTACCCGTATTTCTGATTCAAGTAACAATCCAACCCAACCCAAACCCAAATTTGCCTTAATATATCCAGTAATCTAATTTGTAAACTATTTGAGTGATGCGCCTTTTTGAAAAAACGTCAGTGTTTATAAAACTCTTGATTTCATTTCCTGTGTTTATGATGCATTTAAAACCAGAATTACGCACTGTTATACTTTGCTGTATATTCGGTTTGTTTTAAAACAATGATGTTTAGAATATAAATTGCATTGAACAAAATTATTTTAAGGCCAGGGCTTTTTTGTTTGTTCATTGTAAGATAAGAACTGCAGTGCATAATTGCATTTAATCTCAAGTTCTGGTAAGCAATAACATGACTATTCATTAAGAAATCAATATTTGTTTATGATTGTATAAGGACAATGCTATATCTGATAGAATACTTGTGTTTGAATGTGCATTTTTAATGGCTTTGCAATTGGCTACATAACAGACCGATGACGGCACTTGGGGAAATGAATTTTAGCACATATTGTATCGAAAGATATAAAGTGCATGACAGCACAGTGATATGTTTATAAGTTAGTTGGTTTAGGATTGATGATATTGACCTTGCCAAGTTGCCATTATACATGTAGTTGATTCAAAACGTTTTCCTTGTAGATCTTGATGGAAACAAATTACTTGATGAAGAAGAAATAGAAGCACTGTTTCAGAAAGAAGTGAGCACAATGTTTTTTTACATAGAGCACAATACTGGATTTTACGCTACCTTTTGAATTAATTTTAGTGCATACAATTATATCTGTTTTCAACAATACTTCAAAATTTTCAACATGATAATAAAGAATTAATAACTTCTTCTGATGAAATTGTGACATATGCATTAATTAATTTGCATTTTTTTTTTTTCAATGAAAAGGTCTTATGAAATACATGTGAAGCAATAACTTTTTAACAATGAGTATACATGACAAAATAATATTCATAATAATTAAAATACCCCCAAAATAATGACATCAGAGTAAGAGTATCCATAAATATCTGTTATCTCTACAGCTGGACCAAGTGTATGACCCCAATAACCCTGAAGATGACATGGAAGAGAGATACGAGGAAATGGCGCGCATGAGAGAGCACGTGATGAAGGAGCTAGACAAGGACGGAGACAAGCTGGTCAGCATGGACGAGTTCATGCAGTACACCAGGTCGGACGAGTTCAACAAGGACGAGGGCTGGGACGTAAGGGCCTTTTGACTTCAGAGTTCAGTGTCCGCTCTAATTTTGTGCTTCTTATTCTTTCATTTATAGTAGCAAGTAAAGAATGACAGACTTAAAGAAAAACAAAACAAAACAAAAGAATTTATTGTAAACCTTGTATATACCTTAAAAGTGTTTTGAAAATATAACGAATAAATGTGAATGAAAAAAAAAATGACAGGCTTAAACTTAGCCAGAAAAAATTATATCTAAAGCTAGAGAATGTAGGTTAAAAAAATAACTTGCTTTGTACTTGTTTATGAAGGAAAATGAAAATGGGATACATGTATATTTTAATGTAACATTTTAGGAATTTAAGAGGTTATTGAATAAAATATTTGACTTTTTCCTGCAAATCATTTCTTTTAAATGAATTCCAACTAAAAAGAAAAAGCCATTTTATTTCATACACAAAATTGAGAGGTGGTTCTGTTCAATGTATTGATTTTCTACTACAGACATTAGAAAATGACGAGCAATACACAGAGGAGGAGCTGAAGGAATATGAGAGGATGCTGATGGAAGAGGAAGAGAGGAGGAGGCAGCAGGGGGCCTTTAACAGCCACGCCCAGCCAGGACTTGTGGTGAGTAAAAATTATATAACTACTGTAGATTCCTTATTTTATGCGAGTAGTTAATTCCGCGATTCAACGGTTTTCCATCAAATCGCGAGAACATAAAATCGCGAATGCCGAAATTTTATCATAGTTTCATGTAGTTTACGCGGATATTAATTTGTCGCGTTTAATTAGGAATTTACAGTATCTATGTAACCTTAAAATATTAATCTCGGCAGTTTCATTTTCACTCACACACAGAAAGAATTCTGTAGTTAATTGTCAAGTGAAAATGTCATTTGATTTGTTCATTTTTTTTTAAGGGTGGGAATTTGGCAGAGGTATAAAAACAGAATCTGCTTTGGAAATAGTGAATCATGACTCTGAATTTATTTTCTATGTAATTTTGGTTTGTAGAAGGATGTAGTTATGGATTGGTTCAATAATAACTTATTTGTCTACTTCACTCCTAAAACGAAGGTAATTTTTTCCCTTTTTTGACTGAACCTCTCACTATTCCCTTATACCTTCACTCTTATAGAACCAGCCCCCTCATCCTGGAAATGTGCAACAAATGCAAATGCAACAAGGCGGATTCCATCCACAGGGAGGAATGCCACCTCCAGGTGGAATGCACCCACAAGGTGGAATGCCCCCTCATGGAATGCCCCAACAGTTACATCCTGACCAGGTTGCTGCCATGCAACAACAGCAAGCACAATTCCATGCACAGCAGCAACAAGCTCAGTTCCATGCACAGCAGCAACAAGCTCAATTCCAGGCTCAGCAACAAGCTCAATTCCAGGCTCAGCAACAAGCTCATGCACAGCAGCAGGCCCAACTTAATGCACAGCAACAGGCCACTGGAGGACAGGTTAGACGATAGCTTTTGAGATTTTTTGATTAAGCTTCTAAATTGAATTATTTATTATGGTAGGTGTGGTCATTTTGCTGCTGATTATTACATGCATATTTCTTCCTTATTTGAATAATTGTAAAAAAACAAAAAAAACAACAAAAAAACAAACAAAAACAAACCCAGAACCCAGTTTGAATGCCTAGAGAATGGAATGGAAAATTGTATCATAACATATATTTACAAAAGATATAAAATAATAAATTATGTGCCCTAATGATAGCTATTTAAGCGAATTTTAAAGTTTTGACACAGTTTATTGAACTATCCTTAAATAATTTACAAATCTTAGAAAAACAATTGATTTTGTTAATGGCCATAATCTAACTGTTAGTGTATAACATGTTGAATAATTTGGCAATTGAAGTCAAGTTAAGCATATTATAGCTTATGAACAGAGGTGAGTAAATGATAGAATGTTAATCTTGAATTAGATGTAATGGACTGATAATGTTTTTTACAGCCTCCAGTAGGACAAACTCAGCAAGCAGGTCAGCCACCAGTACAAGCAGGTCAAGGACAAGTTCCAGTTCAAGGACAAGTTCCAGTTCAAGGTCAGGTTCCAGTTCAACGAGATGTTCCAGTTCAACGACAAGTTCCAGTTCAAGGACAAGCTCCAGTTCAACAAGGACAGCCTCAACAGACTGGACAGGTTCCAGGTCAAGGTCAGCAACAACAAGGACAGCAACAACAGCAACAGCAACAAGGACAGCAACAACAGCAACAAGGACAGCAACAACAAGGACATGATCAGAAGCCTGTTGCTTAGAATGCCCTGTGTGATCTCACAGCTTTGGTTAGCTTTAACTCTATTCCAAATATGATCAAAGACTTATTACATCTGGATTTGTATAAATGTTCCTTTAAGATATCACCAGAACAAAATATTCACATGTGTTTTACATACACACTAAGAGTGTATGGTGCTAAGTTAGTGAAATTGACCACCTACATTATTCAGTGTGTATATATTTATTTGTATATTTTTTAAGTACCAATAGCAGAAACGTTAGTTAAATTGTTATAAGATGACAGTATTTGGTTATGAAATAATTCAGATGTGGTTAAAATTTAACACAAAGTAGTATTTCGTTTTTGACGTTAATGAAATACATATAATGCATAAAATGCAATTAAAAATAAATTTATATTTCAATTGGGTAAAGTGTACTTGTATAGTGTGCCAAAGATGGTTGCACAGAGTTAAATCATGCGATAGATCTAGTCATACATCATATGTGCTGTATACAGGAAAATATTCGCTCAGGTTTTATTTTCGCCCCTTTCGTCCTCTTTGCCAGGGAGCAAATTTAAGACAGGACAAATTCCAACGCCTCAAATAATCTCCTGTTAAACAACTGTGGGCGAATTCAAGGCGGTGAGAAACAAGGCACAAGTGTAGAGAGAGGAGCGAAAATTACACGGGGCGAAAATAACCCTGTATACAGTATTAGCTTCATCTTATGGTGCAGAGAAGCAACAGCTTCCATAATTAATATATTGATTTAGAAAAATATCAAAGTTAGTAAAATATAAATGGTTGCCAAGTTGTAGGAGTGCATATCTTAATTAAAAGATGGCAAGTTATACACATGTTGAAAGTCTCTCTGATTGTTTATTGATCTTTAATATTTTTATGTGGTTTTTTTTTTTACTTGAAATGATATCAAATTTTACTTTAAATGTGCCAGAAAATTTGATTTTCATTAAATTAAGTGTATGTATTATGAACAAGAAAATAAACGCCATAGATATTCCCCCTTTTCAAACCATAATGGAAATGGTAGCACATGCATATGCATGTAGATTTATATCACTAGTAACTGAAATTATTTTTTCATTTGTTTATTTATGGAGAGAATACGTGTAACGTAGACATTTTGTCGTATTTTGTATAGAATCAAGATATAGTATCCATATTGTTTTGTCCATTTTTTTTTTGTTGGTTACATATTTGTGGATTATGTTACAATCTACTTGTTGGTTTTTATTGTTTTCTAGTGTAACATGTTCATATGTACATGTACATTGTATATGGCGTATAATGTTAGAGAAATTGATTTTTTTATGTGTACATCAGATTTTATCCCTCAGTACATTTTCCATTGATTGTCAATATTATATTCACTCGTAATGGTTTATCTTAAAATTTTCTAATTGTGGTGATTTTTTTTATTAATTTCGATTTTTTTTAAAGTGAAAAGTCAATGAAATCTTTTTTAGAATAATTTTTTCATGTCTTAAATTACTAATTAGCAAGTAGATTTTGTTCTTCATAAATTTTTTTTCCCCCTCAAAATGTCTACCTTGTTGTAGTGTGATACTTTGTCAAGTTGTTCTTCCCACATTCCATACCTTAAAACCTAGCTACATCTTCTTTTTTTTTTCCAATAATTTTTTTAGCATTAAGAATATTTTGTATATTTTAAAAGTACTGGTAATGAATTTTTCAAGGGATTGTCTACAGTACATGTTCAGGGAATGTAGCATTCATATTTTTTTAATTTATAAACAAACAAAAAATTATTTTTTTTTCTGGACAAGTGTTGTGTGTATTGTTGCTGTGCATGCATATTTGTCTTGAATTCCTCCTTTATAAAGAAAGCAGTCCCACTCATCATATGGGATTCTCAACAGTTCATGTCTACGATGTTCAGTCTTCATCGAAATCACAGGGTGGTTGAACCATAAGGCTTTGGTTTATGGAATTATAAATAAAAACGAAAAAAATTATCTGCAATTGTTTTGGTTTTTCTTATATCATGTGTTCATGAACATGTGATGAATAAAAATAAAAGAATGTTAAAATTTAAAATATGATATCATTTATACATAAATTGTACTATACAAGTAGCATCAGTAGCAGAAAAAGTTTTGAAAAGTGTCAGTTAATGACAGTGTCAGTTAATGAAATTGTCAGTGAATAGTGTCGGTTAATGGCAGGTGCGTTTAATGCCAGCCATTCAGATTCCATGCATTTAGAATGACAGATGTAAATTATAGATATTTTAGAGTGCATTCGGAATATAATATATTCATCTTTATTAACGGTAAATATATTATTACTTTACTCCTTTATATCTTTATTTTTTCAAATTAATGCAGCAGCATAATTCAATACGATGCTGGTACCGTTATCTATTGACATTACAGGTTATAAACATGTACTTTTGGTCGTTGACAACAAAAAATGAATGCTTAACTGAAAGATGGAGTGCAAGCGCTAAATTAACTTTAAATGAAAATCCTCAAGTATGATTCGAACACCCGGATAAGGGGGAAAGTGTATTTTCCGCTCTCCACTTTGAGCTACGGAGACACTCTGTCCACAGGCACTCATACTGAAAAAATGAATCGCCTACCTATATAATAATACATGTAGTACTAAGTCACACGAATGATGACCATGTATGAAGATGTTTGTAAAAATGTTCCTGAAATTAAATGTTTTATTAGATGGAGTCACGACCAATTCATACCTAAACTTCGTGATTTAGCTGAGTAAATGCATGAAACGCCGTTTTGTTAAATATTGAGTCTTACATCTATTTCCGAAACAAGAGAACAGTTGATTTGTATAACGTGAAATTTCACTACATTTGAAAATTGTTCGTCTTAATTGCTGCATGTAAGTGGGGTGCCTTACGCTATTCATGCTCCTATCCTTTTCTTTTTACAAACTGTATTTATTCAACATGTATATATGGAATGACAATTTCAGTTCTCTATTTTGTGATTCCGTCGAAGTGCATACTGTGTCCTGAGATATGGATTCTCTTATTCCTAAGGATTAGATACCAAAAATCATTGCCTTGTAGTTTTCTGTCAGCAAATAAAACAACTCAGAAAATCAATTTAATACCCTTCTACATTTGTAACAGTATGTTATAAAATATCATTATGATACTTGTATTACTTATATATAGAACTGAGTATGAAACTGTCAAAATAAATGAATGACTCCGCTGTGAAATCCAATTTACATCACATAAACTGAATTGTAGTACAAAAATATGCAAAACGACCGTGAAATTTCGAAATTTCTCAACAAATTCGATGCTTCCCCTGTTTTCATCACATGTGAAGTACCATTGTGATAGCTGAAAGGGACGACAACCGAAAAACCAAGATTAGGGGGAAGTGGACTTGTTCGAGGTATAATTCAGAGAATCTTAAACAGCAAAAGCTCGTCAGAATTCCATACCCCGCCATGCGAAACGAAACGCGAAACCCTGTTCTGCTAAACATGCCGTCCCACCATTTCTGGGTTTGGTTTCACACAAGAGCAAAATAAAACGTGAGATCTGAAGCAAAAGATGGGTCGATCAGACATGAGGACTTCGAATATCTTGCACACTTCTACAGCCATTCCTATTCAACACCCGCAAAGCCATGGCATCTCGCCGTTTGACTTCTTCCAGTTTTGCGTAAAACTTTTTCAGCCTTACATCAAGAGGTTCTTTGCGAATAAAACGAAAACTTGTCATTAACTGTCTCGCTTTTGCCTTGAATGGGTTGATGTTTAAACTTTCACTGCGTTTTAAACTAGAAACTCGAGGCTGTATTTTCGTGTCCAAATTGCTACTAAATTCGTCCAATTCGTCTGCTTCTTCAAGAGCGAGTTGCCGTGCTCTCTCTTTCTCCCTCTCTCTGGATTCTACCCACGAGAAAAACGACTGCCTACGGATCTCCGCCTCTGACGTTTTACCCGCCTGTTTAAGGGCTGGAAAGACCTTTTTCTTCTCGGTGATCCACGCCATGAAGGATTTTCTTCGAGACGAAATAGTCTTCGATTTCTTTGGAGTTTCCTCCTCGTCGGATTCCAAGTCATCAGACGACACACTGGCGTCATCCGGGCTACTTAAAACAGCCGCGATTTGTAGATACACAGACCCTCTCCTGTTGGTCAAAGTTGTCCCAAGGAGGGGCAACGTTCCCGGCCGTTGAACTGGTTTCGGTTCACTCTGAACCTCTTTGCCCGCAGGAGATGGGCAA
Organism: Magallana ariakensis; assembly: GCA_020458035.1. Lineage (NCBI taxonomy): Eukaryota > Metazoa > Mollusca > Bivalvia > Ostreida > Ostreidae > Magallana > Magallana ariakensis. Next base: position 17,258,355 of record CM035818.1, on the reverse strand, counting down.
GATATCTTGATCTCGGGCATGGTAGGATTCTTTATTGGTGCCTCTGGTTTTCGTTGTGTTGTCGGTACCGTGGAAGGTTTGATACTGACAAAGGGACCACACGATGGTTGCGGTGTTTCTTCCTTGATGACATTGCCAACAGCAGTCTTAGCTAGGGCAGGATTTGTAACTGGGGCTGGAGTTGAGGCTTCGGCTGTGGGTAAGGATTCTATCGATCCTTTGATTTTAGCGAGCCGTTCCTTGTAGCCAGGATTCGGTTCACGTCCCAGGTATCTGAAAAACATGCAAAACGATCTGATGTAAATAATTATTAAAAAGATTCAACAGACTCAGAGTGTGCATGTTTGGCATGCCATTTTACTATGAAATTCAAAAATATGTTAAACCTTTTTCTTTCTTTTTTTTTTTACGAGAGATAATTTCAGAGTAACATATACTAATCGATTTTATAAGTCATTGGGTAATTCAACTGGTCATATATTCATGGGATTATCCCCAAGTCCACTTGTTAATTGAAACTTTGTCTCATATGGGTGTCTATAAAATATTTGTTGTAAATTTGTAAGATCCCCTAGGTCACTGGTGGATTACTACCTTCCCTTCCTCTAAAACCAATGTATCTGGTAAACAACTGTTACAAAACAACTTATGACTAAGACCAAGACTAAAGTCAGAGTGGGGCTATTACATACATTATCCCTAGTCCCTACCTTCGTGACTTTTAACCCTCAAACCGATTTGAAACACGTTTTTTGATAATACTTACGACATGAAAAACAGTATTATTCGTAATTCGTAACCGGTTATATGGCGGTTAAATAATGGGACGGAAAAAAAAATACGCAAGTTAAATTATAGGACGAAAAAAGTACAAAAGAGTTATAAAAAAAATTTCACAACTTTGATCTTACACAGTAGTCCGATAAAATGTCAAAATAATTTCAAAGATGCTACTACAACATGTATTTCCGATACTCTGTCCAAGTATTTAATAACAACAGTTTCAATTTTTTTGTTTAATAAGTTCTTTGTTGCTGTAAAATCAAGAATAAATTTTCGTTAAAGAAAATCAAATACTGTCAGATTAATTTCAACGAGTCGCACAAGTTATACATTAAATATCACGGAAAGCTCGACACAATCGGTATCAGTGACAAATACTGCGGGAGCTTTCATAACAGTGTGATGGCAAATGATGATAAAGGGATATATGTGACAGTGAAGGATTCTTTAGAAACTTACTTGACAGCGTGGCAGTGACAGGTAATGCATAACTTCACGTGACATAATGCCAGCGAAGATTGATATATCACAAAAGTAAATGACAGCGAAAATTGATATATCACAAAAAATACGTTACAGCGAAGATTGATATATCACAAAAATACGTGACAGCGAAGATTGATATATCACAAAAATACGTGACAACGAAGATTGATATACTTTTAGTACCACCAAAAATACCTGACAGTGAAGAATTTGATAGAGACTTACAGTGTGACAAAGGCTGATACCACAGTTTCGTGACAGCGAATAAGGAATAAGTAAAGAGAAATTGGTGACTGAAAGAGATTTGATAGGTACTTACTTGAGAGCGTAACAGTAAAGGATTATAGAAAAATATACGTGACAACAAATGAATTGATAGGGACTTATGTGACTTTGTGACCGTGAATGATTCTGTAAGAATTTAAAAGTTAGTGTGACAGTGAAGTATTACATCAGGGAACATACATGATGTAAGGATTTGATAAGAGCTTACGTTACTCTGAAAAATTCTATTGGATCAGCAAATGATTCTATTTAGGAAGGTTACTGACAGCGAAGGATCAAGAGAACTTACGTGACAGCCTGACAGTGACGAAATCTATGGGAACAGCTTAAAAAAGTGAAGGAATCGAGGGAAATTACGTGATAGCGTGGCAGTCAAGGATTCTTTAAAAACTTACTTAACAGTGTTAGAGTGAAGAAATCGATGGAAACTTACGTGACAGCGTGACAGTGAAGGAATCAATGGGAACTAGCGTGACAGTGAATAAATTGATGGTAGCTTACGTGACAGCGTGGCAGTGAAGGATTCTTTAATAATTTACGTGACAGTGCGAGAGTGAAGGAGTCAATTAATGGAAACTTACGTGACAGCAAAGAGATCGACGGGAACTAGCGTGAAAGTGAATAAATTGATGGATACTCACGTGACAGCGTGACAGTGAAGGAATTGATGGAAACTTACGTGACAGCGTGGCAGTGAATAAATCGATGGGAACTTACGTGACAGTGAAGGAATCGATGGGAACTAGCGTGACAGTGAAGAAATCGATGGGAACTTACGTGACAGCGTGACAATGAAGGAATCAATGGGAACTAGCGTGACAGTGAATAATTTGATGGGAACTTACGTGACAGCGTGGCAGTGAAGAAATCAATGAGAACTTACGTGACATCTAAGAGTGACGAAATCGGTGGGAATTGCTCTCTTGAAAGTGAAGGAATTGGTGGGAACTTACGTGACAGCGCGTCAGTGAATAATTCTACATACATGACAGCTAATGATTCTTTGAGACTTTATATGACACTGAAGGCCGGGTTCTTTAGGAACTTATGTGACAGCGTGACAGGGAATAATACTTGAGGAACTTACGTGACAGCGTGGCAGTGACGGATAATACATGACAATGAACTTACGTGACAGCGGCGTGGTTATCATCCGACTCTATCTTCTGGACTTGTTTCAAAAAGTCCCTCGTATCGAACCTGTCTCTGTCGATGTGAGAAATACTGAAAGTCTTTTCTCTCTTATACTGATCCAGCTGCTTCTTCAGATACAACTCCGCCAAATTGTTCTTTATATTCAGTCTTTTCAATGACACCCCCGAAGGACCCGACAGCGTTTCCATTTTAGGTCTCTTTGATCAAAGTAAAATTTCCCTTTTTATCCTTCACATTTTGTTTTATTTTCAACAAAAAATTTTCCCAAAATATTAAACTCCCATTTAATAAAGGTGACTTTTCAAGAAATGATTTTTAGAAACAATAGTTTTATGTTGATGCTGAATCACGGGTAATATCCATTTTCAGTTACCTGCACGGAACGGTGATCTGAAACACGCCCTCGTTAACTTTCAACATTGTCGTTTTTTAACAACTCCTTCGCACGAAATACAGAAATAAGTCACAATTAACGAGAGTCGATCGAATTAAAAACAATTCCTAAATTGCCGGTCAAAGCATGCCATTAAAAAAAATGTTTGTTCATGAGTGAAAGAGAGGACACTTATACTCCATGTATATGAATCACTGTGACTGTCAACAGAGCAAAAGGGGAAACCGGCGATTTAATGCCGTCCTATGTTGCTTGGAATTACCAGTATTAATAATCTTAATCCGACGCGATATTAATCCGTGGAACCAGTTAATCACTTTGTTAGAATATTAATTACCAAAGCCAAAACGCTGGTACAGTGGCGTATACCTTGTTCAACAATTTTAATTTACACTTCTAAAAGTTCAAACATTCACGCATGTTTTGGTATTAATATGATGTGCTCCTCCTGGAGACTTTTACGAAACCCTTTACAAAATTTTAAAGTACGAGTGGTCACGGGGGTGGGGTGGGGGTGGAACTAGGGCCTTTTACTTAGTTTCTAAAATGCTAATACACATACAAAGACCAATCGAAATTACAGAAACTAGACTAGATTTCTCTCCTTATTTTTATAACACTCCATCCTACCTCTCCAATGAAATGCAATTTTGTCCAATTTTAGGTTCTATTATAACCCGAAGTTTATTGACATAAACGTTGCACATACTGGCACAAATTAAATTTAGATTTCAAACATCGATCTACAATTAAATGAATGTGTACAAAAGGATACGAACAAAATGAACAATATCGACAGGAGCAATGTCAATCTCAACAGAACATATATATATCGATCCATTCTATGTTAATAATTTCATATTAAAGATTTTAAAGAAGAAAATAATATAGTATGCATGGTCCACTTAAATTCCTTATCTGAACACAATTATGACATAACAAATAATGGTGCAATTTGTTTGTGCTGAAAATAAGAGAACAAGTCTTATTTTTTAAACCCAATGTTACAAATAAATGGCCAATTTATGTTTTTAATGGAAAAAACAGATACTAATTTTGGGTGATGTGAACTTGTCTTTACTAATACTAGTATAAAATAACAGCATTTTGCCTTAGATATGTTGAAATACTGGTTTTTTTTTTAAGTTAGTACTTCTTTATATATTATTTGTAAATCCTCTTTTAATTTTTAACGATCCATTATTCTATAATTATTAAAAACAAAAACTTGTTTTTAATCATATTGTTCAAATCAATAAATGTGTTTGTTGTTCACTTTACTATCTATATAAAGAACCAACGAACATAAATCACTTGTCATTAAGCCATTTCCGCAATGCAATCAGACCTACACGGCTTTTCGCTTCAAATGCAATCTGAATCATTTATATATTTTCATTCCCCATTAACTCGGAATCTATTTTAATTCTCAGATCAATTTATAACGGCGTGTAAGCGTGTACTTTATTGTGTATTGTTTAAATATCTAACGACATGACGCCCTAAATCCTTTTCAGTGTAGATTAACAATATGGTATTTTATCATTGTCCCTGAAATACATCATTTTTTGTTTGTACATAACCTTCTATAACTCCAGAAAAAAAAATCCCCTGGGTTTTATTATTGGTAATCCGACTTCATAAAGGATATCCATTTAATCAAAGCGCGGTATATTTTAAAACATTTAAATTCCATACATTTACGTGTAAATCGGCCAGAGGCTATACAGTAAGCAGAGCAACATAGAATTGCAATTGAAAGAGAAAAATCACTAGTAATGGGGCAATTATATTTTGTAATCCCCTTTATTTTTGACCACGTATTTATCGTCCGTTTTGGGTAAAGATTAAAAATTGATTTTGTTCATAATACACAATTATCAAAACTCTAAAATAAAACAAGAGGCCCAGGGGCCACATCGCTCACCTGAGCAACAATAGCCATAGCTCTGATTAAATGAGCATAATAGTATCAAATTCAAAATATCTTGACAATTAAGGGTCCTCCACACACCTGCGAAAAGTTCTGCATACAAACTTCTAAATTACTTAAAGATATGGATTTCTAGCATGTGTTCGACTTGAAAGAGACATATCAAATTCAATTTTGTGGGAAAAAATCAATTTTTAAATTGTACTACTATTCATGAAAATAAAAGTCCCTCCGGTATTCGAAATCAGGATCTGCAGATGGGTAGATTGAAGCACAAATTTTGACGATATAAACTGTTTCACAAATCACAATGCGTTCAAATCGCCATGTTGTGACGTACTGTCATAAAAAGTAGAAGTCACCTGGTGTTGAGGATCCTTTAAAAGTATATTAGATCTTACACAAAGTTTTTAAAAATCTGTCGATTTTTATCCACATATTACCAAGCCCCTTTTGTTGTTTTAAATTTTTCTCAATTCCTATTTAAAATTACCCCCCCCCCCCTCCTTTTCTCCAGGGAATCATGATCAAACCTCAATCTGCACAATCTGTGCTTTCACACAAGTTCCAGTTTATTTTTTGCTGAATATGCTTTTCCAGAAGAATTTTTTCTATATCTTCCTGTGTAAATATTTAACACCCCCTCCCCAATGTGGCCCCACCCTACTCCAGGGGACCACGATTTGAACAAACTTGAATCTACAGTAGCTGAGGATGCTTCCACACAAATGTGAGCTCTTCTGGCCTAATTTCTTTTGAGAAGAGAACTCTTGTGAAAAGTTTAAGACAATGACAACACCAACGAAGACAGACAAATTTTGATCAGAAAAGCTCACTTGAGCTTTCAGCTCAGGTGAGCTAAAAATTATGACATATTTTAATCAATTAACTTGTCCATATGATAAAAGATTATTTTATTCGGGAGGAAATGATGGGATAAATTTTTCATGGACTATCAAATTAAATTCAGTTCATTGGCAAGAAATGAAATGTTTTGCGAATAATAACCATTCCTGTTTGATAATTCTTCTAGTAAGAATATAGAAGGAGTAATAATCGAGCATGGTCCTCCAAGTACTGCCAACACTTGCTCTAACCAACAATCCAGCAAAAAGACTGTAGTAAGACAGTAATTTTACAGAAACACACAAATCCCAAGTAAAACAATTGCTGAAAAACTTTATTGTGTAGAAAGTTTTTAGATTTTGTTGAAGGCAGCAATATCCATACTTTGTACCTGAAAAACAAAAATTGATAAAATAGAACAATACATTTGACATAAAAAGTACTAGAGTATATTATAAACAAAACAAATTGACCAAATAGAGACATAAAAAAAACCCAGAGCTCCTCAATATGTAAGCACTTTTAACAATTACTACAATGAATGTGTAGGACGTGTATTGTTCAAGAGTTATAACTGTTGGTTTACAAACATGGAAATATCTCAAACTTACTAAATCCTCGATTGCTGTAATCTCCTCTTCCAGAAAATCTGTGGAAATTTTGTCATCCTCTATGACACAATTGATCTGTAGCTTCTTAATGCCATATCCAATTGGCACCAGTTTTGCTGTAAACAAATCATATTTTCTTGCAAAATTCTTTTTAAATATATAACTTTTTCAAAGCTTTTTACTGACTAAATTTTTCTGGTCGTTACATCCAAAAATAAATGTATAATACACTCAATATTCAGATCCATAATATATAGTGAAAAAAAAAAAAACAATGAGTTAATAATTACTAATTCAACATTAAAAATTTTTTTGGAAATAATGTTTCAAACTTTATTTTGGAATGAGCGAAAGAAAAAAATTATGAAGATAAAGTTCTTTTCAAAAATAAATCCATTTATTCAAAAACTCAAAGCATTCTTATATGGTTTCATTAATCATTGAATAACAACTTTTGTGGCTATCGTTGCTGGTTTGCTCCATGAAAATTAATGTTCATTGTAGTGCAATATTATTTAATAATAATTACGTCAACAGAATCATTGGCCACAAATAATGTATCCTAGAAACTGTCATTTTCACTAAATCCATGAAAGTTGATGCTCAAAAATATTAAGAAAACCACAATACATTGTATATTGTTTTTAATGACCTTTAAAGACCAAAGTGAAAATGAGGACTTTCAAAATTCTGCTCCAAAAATATAACTGTTATAAAGCATATCCCACTGACCTTGACCCCACAAGAGCCCGTCGGCGGTGATCTTCCGTACTTCCTCTTCCATCTTCTTCATGTCTGTCTCATCGTCCCAGGGTTTCACATCAAGAAGAAGACTAGATTTGGCGATGAGGGCGGGTTCTAGAAAAAGGGAAAAAGAACAATAAATCCCCCAGGCTAGTTCTTTGTGCTTTTATCTTTTCTATAACTCCAGCATTGTAATCAGTATACATATCTAATAAAAAAAACTGTGGGTTGATATGTCCAATGAGAATAGATAGCAAAATGGTAAAATTTTTCACTACATGTACTATGTGGCTTTAAAAACTGATACATGTATTTATATACATCTACTGGTATACAGATGCTTTAAAAAGTATACAACATATAATGGTACTAAAGGCTAATTCCCCCCCCCCCCCAACCAAATCTTGCCACAAGACAGTAACAAACAAACACATATACACACAGTTAGCAGTGATATATCCTTTCTTTAACAAGTTGCTCAAGGGAACAAAAATAATTATTCAACCTAGCTTACTTTTAGATTTCTTGGCTTCATATGCTGCTAATCTTTCCTGTCTGATTTTGTCGGCCTCCTCATCAACCTGATCAGAAAAAAATGCAGATCTTAATTCTCTGTCCAATACCAACTGCACATGGTTACTTTATTATTATGGGCACTAAATTTTTTCACAACGACATTGTAATTCAATTTTTATAAAGTCATATCTAAAGTAAAGAACAATTGCTTCTCTTTCTTATTAAAATCTCAGGTAAAATAACCACAAACTGATCGATAGTTATAGAATAGTTACATATTAATTAAACAGTCTGGTACCAAATAATAACATGTAGGAACAGCTCATTACCTTACTGGTGTAAATGACAATATAGGTGTTTAGTGAAAGATGTTGATTTTTTTTCGCGGCTAACCAGTTTTTATCTGGCTAATTGCAAGACAAATTGTCACAAATAAAAGTTGGTTTACAGTGGGTTTTTTTCTGATTGAGCTAGTGCAAGTGACATTGCAAAAAATGCTAAATGCTATTCATTCAATTTATCCTTGTCTAATTACAAATTATCTTAAAGAGCACTGTGTTAAAAGTGTAATTTTGTAATAATACCTCATCGTCACTGCCAAAGAGGTCAATGTCATCATCATCGTCATCATCTGCCGGGGCGGGTTTCTTGGGGGCGGGGGCCTGGGCAGCAGGGGCTGAGCTTCCTCCCTCTAGTTTGGTGACACGGTTCTCTAGTTTTTGTACTAAACTCTTCATGTCTTCAACAACTATTTTGAACAAACAAAATTTATACACGTACATGTATTAAGAATGAAACATTATGATTAAAGGGTCCTAAACACTCCATGACTTGTACTATATTTTTATGACAGTATGTCCCAACAAGGAGATCAAACTGATCCACAGATCCCAAGTTTTAATAAGGCAGGAATTTTTGTTTTCATGAATATCTTTAAGGAATATAAATGAGAGCTGGTTTGCAAAACTTTTCACAAAGGTATGAAAGACCCTTAAATGATGGGTTTTTTCATTGCTAGAGATTAATGTCTATTAGGTAATCTTTAAATCACATGAATATTATTGCCAATTCATTATTTTGCCAATATCTACTCCTTTTTATTGATTTTCATTCATTTAACATGAGCATGCACTCCCTCTCTCTGTTTTCCTTTTTGCCTTTTTCCACTAATTTGACTTCATGCATTATACATTTGTACAGCTATTGATTCCTTTCAAGACCTACCGGTACTCCCTCTCTCTTTCTTTCTCTCCTAATTTCAGTTGACTAGATGCATTATACCCCTATTGATTCCTTTCAAGACCTACTCCCTCTCTCTTTCTTTGTCTTTCTCTCCTAATTTCAGTTGACTAGATTCATTATACACCTATTGATTCCTTTCAAGACCTACTCCCTCTCTCTTTCTTTCTCTCCTAATTTCAGTTGACTAGATGCATTATACACCTATTGATTCATTCAGTGACCTACCCTTTTTCAGATCTCTGTTTTCCTTCTCCAGGGAGCTCACTCTCTTCATCACCTGGCTGTTGTCTCCAGAGGCTCCACCAGATCCTCCCTGTCACAACAACAACAACGGTCAGACACAACAACAACAGACACAACAACAGTCAGACACAACATCAAATGTCAGACATACATGTATTATATAATTGTATGAAATAAACTTTTCACTGCCTTTACATTTCTACATTTTGTTGCATAGATATATGAAAACAAAACTCCTTTCATATGATTATGAAAATTTTATATGAAAATGGAAAGGAATGTCTATCTAAAAACACTGACTGCTTGGAAATAAACGACAAGAACATGCTGCAATTTATTTCTCATTTTAATTTTCAGACAATATTTTGTGTTATTGCATACATTTTAAATGTATTAGAACAATTGTGAGATCTATAAGCTATTATATTTTAAAATCAAAATTTTAAACCATTTAAATGCTGATGGTATTTTATTGATAAATACAAACACATTTAGAGTATAGAGACTGTGCTTATCCTGGAATTATAGAGAACTGAACAAAAGTCTGAGATTGTTTGGTATGCTAATTCAAAGTTATTATTTTGTAAAGATAGGTTTTTTATAATCTATACTAGATAACTAGTTTTTTTTTTTAGTGTTATATTAAAATCTGTTTTTGTTATTATCTTTTATCTGTATAGTCATGACCGAGCAAAATCTCAAAATATTTTTTAATTTGAAAAGTATTATAGACCTAAAAATATTTTATTAAAAATTCAACAAAACAACATCCATTTACATAAGTACCGGTACAACAACATATAGACCAACTTACAAATATCTGTATACAATTCCCCGTGTGCTGTCAGTCAATACATTAAAAGACAATGGTTAGCAAGTATTTATAGCTAGTATATTGTTTTTTTAATGGTAATTAAAGCTAATAATATACCCTGGTTACTTAGTATTAATTCTATACTAAATGATATACAATTAACAACAGATATGTTATTCCATACAGTAAATGTATGTATAAATTTAATTAACAGTCCACTTTTTAAGAAATACATTATCTATACACTGTATATATTTTATAGTACATGTAATGGTATATTTCTTGCAGTGCAAAACTTTAGCCACAAAATTGAAATATGATGGTTGAAAATACCTCTAATACTTAAAGTAATGAGATTTGGATGAAAATTGTGAAGACAAACAAGATGCCATGCAGTGCAAAATCAAAAAAAAAAAAAAATACTGGTACTTGAAACATTTGAAAAAATGGCTTAAATAAAAAGATTTATGAAAAGTTAACTGATGAGAGTGGGAGAAAAAAAAATCAATATGAATGTAACTGCTACCAGGAACTGTTCATCACAAAATTAAAGCAGAGATTTTACTCACTGAGTTAAGAACTTTTTGAATTTGTTGTCTGGCTTCAGCTATTTCATTTTTGATTGAGCTGCCGCCTGATTTGTCACCCTTTTTGTCCTATAAATACAAGTAGCAGATTCAGTACTGTCAGCAGCTGCAGAGTATTAAATTTAATCAAAGTATTTTTTTGCTTGGTCAGTTGCCTGTTTTATTATTTATAAAAGCAAAAGCACTTGAAGCCAACGTTTATCCATAAAATACTTTTATCAAGACTGAAATATCATTTATGTTTACTTGTTCAGTGTCAAAAATTGTGTACTCAACACTACCAGGACAAAAAATCTACTGTATTTATGAATACATTACATCAAAAGCACAAACAGAAAAGGGGTGTAAATATTCAACAATATATTCACATCCCTTATTTTTTTCTTTTTATTCCCTCCCCACCCATCCTCAAAAGAACTAGATTTTTTTATATAGTCATTCTTACTCTGCTTTTATTATTTCTTTAGGAGTGTTTTTGGTGGGTTGGGTAGTGATGGGTTACACGAGAACTTTAAGTCACCTACACGTAGCTGTCTTAAGGAAGCACACAAATGCAGACATACAGAATATGGTTTCCAATTTTTAAATATATTGAGAGGTGAATTGGTTTTGTGGTACCGGTATGTTGATTGACTTCACTAGAATCAGTTTTAAAAACCAAACTACTTTTGTTCCAAATTTTGAGATATTGTAGCTAAATTAGAGGGTACATTCAATATAAAAGATAGCTTAGTATAGTTTCATACAATATCTGACTTTCAGAACAACTACAGTAGCTTATGTTTGCATTCCTAATCCATTCTTGCTCTATATTCCTTACAACTGTCAGTTGCAGTCACAACTCCATATAAAATACAATTTCTCCCATCAAAATTTGAAAGGTGAAATGCAAACATCCAGTACAGTAGTAAACAATATTTTTCAGTGAACATGTTGTTATAATCTGCAATTGCTTTGCTAGTATATTTAACATTATTTACGATTATTATACATGCACCATGGAATATGGCAGTGGAGTAATTGCATAACATAACATCATGTTCTCTATAAAGTGTTGTTTATTGCTTTATAAACAATGATACATGTACCACCACCAAGGACATGGAAATTTATTTTCAGATATTGTAAAGTCTCGTTTGTAGTATACACTTATCTATAATATGCATCCCCCGTAGTTGAGCGTGAAATCATGAAAAAGTTCACGTTCCTGTATATATGCTGTCACACTTAAATCAGAAGATTGAATGTAGCTTTTTCCAAATACTGATGTGTCAGTGTACATGAATAAATGATTATGTGTTCCAAGCACATGTGTTTGCTAACTTTGCACATCCAAAGAACATCATATCAGAAGGGATATTTTGGTAAATGTTTTAACTGATACATGTATATTGTAAATATTAATTACGCCAAATATTTTTTATAAACTAACAAGTGGGGGTCATATAATATTCAAGTCAAACAAACGGTAGGCCAATTTAACCAATGCCTATACAATGAAATATACAAAAATTGTTTACATTTAATTTAGTGATAGACATTACCCATGAGTATCTTTATGCAATACAGTGTATTGTATGTGATGTCTGACATAGGAGACTTGTATATACTTTACTTGAAATTGTTAAAAATTGAACAAGTGACAAGTACTTGAAAGTTAACAGATGGCCAATTACAAATCAAGGAATAAACTATTAAGAACTTTGTTTAATGTAAGTTAGACTTGATAAATATTCATACTGAAATAAAGTTCTTAAACTATAAGAATACACTGTAAACTCAATCAACTGGCATGGTGTACAATGTTGGCAATGATACTATCTGTATCAAGAATCATTCTCTGAATTCACACCTCCCATTCTGAACAATTTTCCTGATAAAAGTGCACACTGAACACGAGAATTTACACTACCTTACCACCCTTACCACCCCCAGCTCCTTTTGGAGCACCTTTTGGGGCGGTTCCTGCAAGCACCTTTTGGTATAATGCCTCAGCCTCTTCATATTTTTGTTGTTTTGTCCAGACTGAATCCTGCATCATAGGGTTTGCCATTCTGAAATCACATAACATTACATAAAGCATAAGAACTTAAAAATCTGTTGAATAATTAAAAACCAATGGCTGTCCTCACATTTTTACTATTAGCACAAAACAGAGTCAAAATACAGGTACAATTGCTTATAACTAAGTAAAGTTGGTAAGCAAAATTTATTCCTGCACATTCTGTCATTATTCCAATTAATGCTAAACTCAAATAACGATTGTACGTGCTACATTTCACTTTGATCCCTACATGAACACTGATAAAATGTACATATGTAATAATGTAATGCTTGTAATAGTATCAGATTATTACATTTAGTGTCATTTGTGATAACTGTTTTATACAAATTTTTTGATGTTACAATTATTCAAAACAAAATAATTAGGTGAATCAAAACTAAATATATATATTTCAACAAAGCATCAATATACAAATATCATATCTACATAAATGAACTCGAAGAACTGGCCACTTTCTAAATTTTCCAATAAAAGAAATTAAAATGTATCAACTGTAGGAGAAATGTTGACAAACTGTGTAGATGTAACTATGATACGCCCTAAATAACGTTAAGTAATTTAAATCATTGTACTTTGAGAGTTTTTAAAGGAACCGGTGACAACAACTTCAACGTGTTTCACCCCTCGACTGCTCAGACGAAAAAGGAAGTGCAGTTGATGGATTGTTCTATATTTAACATTTCGGACGAAAACGGAACCATATTTTATGTTTCTTGATTTTTGTTCACCATCATATGCTGATATTGTAAAATTAATATTCAAAACAAATCTTTCCTGTATTGACATATTTCAAGATGTTAACATATTGGAACTAGCTCATTGATTTTTTTTTCATTGACCTCGTTGTGTAAATTTTGCCATATTCCGGAAATTCAAGGGCAGATAACTCTAGAAACTGTCAACAAAACCATGTGGGTCTCGTCTGAATTTAGTAAATATTAGACCGTTGAATAGTCATGAAGATTAAAGTATTAAGTAGAAACCCAGATGAATACAGACGGGAAACTAAGAGAGACATCCATAAAGGTATGTAAACGCATGTACCGTTGTTACACCTGATACTAATATTTAACAGTTTAAACCCTATTTATTTACATATGATATATGGACTTGTCATCCTACTTTCAACTTTATTTCAATTCAGTAAATGATATTGAAATTAAGCAAATGCAAAAATTAAATTAAAAATGTCATTCTTGCATGAATTATACAAAAGATTTATTTTTCAAAATCATGCAGTGTGTGTAAATTTTGAAGACATACTGTATTTCCCCAACACATCACCACATGTTCTGGACAGAGATTTTACATTATTCACAGATATGAATAGAGTATTTCTATAGTTATGAGATCATACACACAACTTCTGTACAGATGATTGAGTTTAATTTTTTTTATCAGTACAAAGAAACTATGACCCGAAATTGCACCCATTTGAAGCACCCAGAGAATATGTTCGTGCACTAAATGCAACAAAATTAGAAAGAGTGTTTGCTAAGCCATTTATTGGAGCACTAGATGGACATAGAGATGGAGTAAACTGTTTGTGTAAACATCCAACATCTCTGAGCTTTTTGCTCTCGGGAGCTTGTGATGGAGAGGTATTTTTTTAAAACTAACTTGATACATCAATATTTTTCAATGAAGATCCAATTTTTATTGAAGAGAAAATAATCATGTAAGTTTTAATTCACACACTTTTTATTTTTTTTGTAGGTACGTGTTTGGAACTTAGCAAAGAGAAACTGTGTCACAACAATTCAAGCCCATGAAGGCATCGTCCAGGGAATGTGCTTTCATCCTGATGGGAGAAGTTTTCTGACTGTAAGTTACCTTGCAAGTTGTGTGCATAGGAATTATTCTTTTTGTCTTTTTTTTTAATGTCAGTGTTGTAGACATAGTTTCTGCTGCAACATATTTTTTTTTCATTCTAGTGTGGTTTGGATAAAATAGTGAAGCAGTGGGGAATCTCTGAAGAGTGCACTATTAATGAGGAACCCATAAACACAATTCTTGGGAAGGTAAAATGAAGTTAACAGCAATGGGAGATTAGTGTAAAAAGTGAAGCTCAGTAATGTCTGCTACTCACTTATACACCTGGGATCTCAAATTCCTTATGTTCAACTTGATTCAAAATATGTATACTAGTAAGTAAAGTTTAAGAACAGGTTCAAACAAAACAAATATGCCAAGCTTAATTGGAACTTGAATAAAAAAAAAACACCAAAACTTCAAAGTTTATTTTGATGTTGATTCCACTCTTTGTTTTTTAGAGCGTGTTCCAGTATATGGACCATCACCAGTCAGAGAATATTTTTGCTACCTGTGGTCAGCAGGTAGACATCTGGAAGGAGGACCGATCCGAGCCAGTCAGAAGCTTCACTTGGGGGGTTGATAGTACTCACCATGTCAAGTTCAACCCCATTGAGGTCAGTGACCATGGCAAGAATATCCTTGTGTTATATGTTTTAGTTATGCTTATTAACTTGGTTGGGAAAATAATCTCATGAGAATGTCAAAAAGTATTTATTCAACTTTGCATTATTACACTGTATCTTTGTTCACCTTAATGAGTAATCAATACATGTATCAAAAAAGCTTTGTCCCTTTTATGTGAAAATTTGACTTTTCACAATACTTCTAAAAGGTCTTATCAAAAGCTCCAGAATCTTTTTTACAACTTTTTAGATAAGAATTACTTAGAATTACTTGCTTTTTTCTGATGTTGTGGAAACAAATACTCAATAAATTTATTTTATTTTCATATTTCAGACAAATCTGCTGGGAGCATGTGCATCAGACCGTAGTATTTTGTTGTATGATCTGAGGGGATCTACTCCACTACGAAAGGTATAGGCTTGTACAGCTGTTCAGTGTCAGTCTGTATCAGAAATGGAACTGCATGAAAACCATTTATGCCTGGCTATGACAGGAAGCATTTTATAATGTTGTTTCTTATTCCAAGTAGAGAAGTTGATTATATACAGATGTATTTGTTATGAATGTGCAGCTTTTAGTTTGATTTAAGATCAGCTCACATGCTTGTATTACGGTACATATTTCAAATGTAAATGTGATGGAAGCAAAGACCTTTGTATAGTTGTACCAGACAGTTTATGCTCATTTAATGGTTGATGGTTGATCAGTATTTTGTATACACTACCGGTAATTATAACAGTAAGAACCATTTCTGCAAATGAAGTCAGTTGGCATTAATGGTTACTGTGGTTTCATCAATATTCGTTGAATACCAATTTTCGTGGATTTCGTTTTTAAGTTGATCCACAAATTTTAATGGTCATTGCAGTACAATTTTTACTGACATTTTGTATTGATAGGATCATTGGCCACAAATTTACGTATCCTTGAAGCTGTGATTTTCACTTTATCCATGAAAATTGATACCCACAAATATTAATGAAACCACAGTACGTGTAATAGTGTGTATTTAAAGGTTAATACATTACTGCCAAGCTCCTACAAGCACTAGCTAGTGGTTAACCCTTTAGCTCAGTTGGTAGAGCATTGGTTTTTAAACTGAAGGGTCCCAAATTTGAGTCTAGTTGTGGTCATTCCTCTTCCTCTATTACATATGATATCTATGTTCTAGGTAATTTTGTCTCTGAAGTCCAATGCAATAGCCTGGAATCCCATGGAATCTTTCGTCTTCACAGCAGCTAGTGAAGATTATAAGTAAGTTGACCCAATGATACAGAACTGTATTGATAAAGAGGCTAAGTATGTCATTTTTCGTGCCTGTCAAATGGGAAACAATATTAGTATTATTAATTTGTTTTGTGCACATGTATTGGTGTCATTGTCAGTCGAATCTTCATTAACAAGTTAAATAGCAAAAATTATTTATATTTATTCATGATTAAAAAATGAAGTTTTTTTTTTCTGTTCAATTAGTTTGTACACATTTGATATGAGAAAGCTGTCTGCTCCTATCATGATGCACATGGACCATGTAGCTGCTGGTGAGTGTGAATCTTCACAACAGATAACTCTAGTGTAACATGATATAAACTATACACATCTTGTTTATAATGTGTTTAATACAGCTTCATCATCAAAATCTTTACAGTGATGGATGTGGACTACTCTCCCACTGGAAAAGAATTGGTGTCGGCTGGATACGACAAATGTCTGAGGATATTCAGTGTCGACACTAGTCGCAGCAGGTAGGGAAGGGAAATTGATACATTTATCATACATACTGGTTAATTTAACTTGCTGCAAAGGCATATGATAAGCCAAAACAATGTATTATTCCACAAACAACATAGTACATTATAAATCAAATGTTTAATACTCTCCATTCATTTAGGTATTTCAATTCTTGTAGCACAATTATACTTTTTGTAAAAAGTTAAAACCTAATTTCTTTTAAAAAGTATTTTGTGGATGAGATCTTTATCAATAAATCAACTAAATTTATGAAACAGAGAAATCTACCACACCAAGAGAATGCAGAGGGTACGGGTTGTGCAATGGTCTCTAGACAACAAATACATCATCTCGGGCTCCGACGAAATGAACATACGTGTGTGGAAGGCCAGGGCCTCTGAAAAACTTGGAATGGTAAGAATCAATAACAGGAAAAATGGAGGCTTTAAGCATCAATATCAATACTGTCAGTGTGGAGTTTGGTTGGAAAATTCGGTTTCTACAGCTATGTCACTTGGTTAATACCAATAAGAGGTATTTGAATGTCAATCTATATAACTGGTCTTAGTAGATCAATGATCAATATAACTGACACAGTATGCTAGAGCCACAGGGTTTGAGTCCAGGTTTACAATTTATATACAGTAATGAAAATGTTTTTGAACATAACTAAAAATTAGGTATCGTTTTAACTTTATTTTTAAAAGCAATTATTCTTACTGCATTTTATGAAAGTTATAATTCCTAATGCCAAGTTAAATTTCCTTCATGGCTGGATATTGTAGCTGTCTACAAGAGAGAAAGCCTCAATGAACTACAATGAGAAACTGAAGGAGAAATTCATGCATCACCCACAAATCCGGAGGATAGCGCGGCACCGACACGTCCCCAGACAGATCTACAGCCTGTCCAAGGAGATGAGGATCATGAAGGAGTCACGCAAACGAAAGTAAGTCACTAAACATACCGGTACTGCTCATTGAGTGGAATGCTGTTGTATCTTATCAAAGAAAGGCAGTTGAGACTTGGAGATAGCAAGATTTATTTTTCAATTTATCAGTGAAAGCAAACTTTTTTTATTTCAAATTTCTCAAAAATTTGTATTGGAGCTTCTTATTTTAATGATGATTCTACATGAAACACTTGTGTAAAAATCAAGGAAATAAACAAATTGAAAGTTAATTATTTTTGAAACTGTAAATATAACTTTTGTGTCAGAATAAGTAGAATATTATACAACATGTCTTACACTTAGTAACTATAAAATATCTTCAAGATATACTAAACAAAAGAGATTATATTTACATGAATATTGTCCATTTTTATCAGGGAATCTAACAAGAGGCGACACAGCAAACCAGGAGCTGTTCCATACGTACCAGAGAGGAAGAAGGCCATTGTGAGAGAAGTCGAGTAAATAGAGCTGGTGACTGTCTTCATTGCAAATTCAAGAAAACTCCGTAGAAAACGTCTTCACTTGATTGTTGCTGATATTATTATTTTTATAAAATATTTTGTGGTAAATTAATTAGGAAAAGTATTTTTAGGTGCTCTGAAATCTTTGTAAGATCTATATTTTTAGCCTTACTGTCCAGCTTTTAACTACTGATACATGAACTTCACTGCTATTTTATGCTGAAATAAATGATCTTTTAACATCTAATGACCTACACAAAATAAACCCCTGTTGAACTACTTCATAGAAATGTACATTTATCATTGTATAAAAAGTCAGGAGCAGCTTAATACTGTTGGAGTTGTCCGCCCCTGGTTATTTTGAGATGTAATGAATAATGTATTTTACTTTATCATAATATTAAATGTTATTTAATTGATAATAAATAACTTGGAAAACAGATCTAGTTTATTTTGTTTTGCATGGAATAATTCTTACCTATACAGAAAACTTTAATTTAATAAACAACTTGCACACAACTTAAATAAGGTACCTGTATATATATATAAATGTGTATGTTCATTGCATAACTTCATTCAGTCTGAGTTTATTTACCATAGCCAAGGTAATTGAGTTTACAACACATAGCACATACTAAATTTGATAACAGCTAGGACACAAAAAATGAAAACTGCATTACTTTTTGAGATTGTTCATCTTGCAGCACATTTTGCTCAAGTGCCATCTTTAATACATTAATACCACTTCATGCAGGAAATAATACCAGTATTTTAAGTGTTTCATTATACATATATTGCTTATGGCGTCGGAAATGTTCTAGATGGATCATGCTTAAACCATAGATTGAATATACCATTACCATGTTAACCCCCTTGTTCCAGACAAACTTTTTTCACTACTCTAAAAAATATTCATCAAGCGAAAATAGTTTGTCCCATGGTGCAAAATTGCTAATCAATGATGGTCAAGCATTGTGACGTAATCCTGTCCATTTCACTGTTGGCCACTCAGCCATTGCTCATTGAAATCAACAAGATTTGTCTGGCTTTTGAGCAAAGACTACGCAATCGGTGTGTATTTCACTTGAAACCAGCGTCATTTTTAACTTGTTTTGACGCAATAAATAGATAGTCACGTCCTACTGAAAGTCCAAGGCCTTGTTAAAATGGTTCTATCTTGCAACTCCCTCCGCACCGATGCACTCAAAATCGCTCGTGCTCTACTTTATTGATGTTATCCCATCTCAATTTTATCATTTAACTAAAAAAAAAGTTGATTTTATTATCGAAATATTATTTTTTTTAAATACACTGGTTAAGATGGGGGCACCTGTAGTTTTCTCAGAGAAGTTTTCTTGTCTATAGATATTACGTACACTCGTGTATTTCTTTTTCTTTCTTTTTTTCTTTTTTTTAATGAAATTCCCTCTCTATAACTATTTATTTAATTTATAAAACACAATGAACGTAAATCGGGTGAGGTTGTGATATAAATATTTGTTTTTATAAATCCGAATTATTGTAGCTTTTAAAGTACATTTAGTCTTAAAAGCAGTTATACTCTGTCCCGGGTTTTTGCTTCCACCACTTTTCGCTTGATATTTCGATAATCATAAATACCTTTGTGCTCAAACTACGTTCATCCACTGATATGAAAAATGTCCAGATTATCTGTTTTGAAACGCCCCTTCTACCGCACACATCCCAAAATAGAAAGTCTACGAGGATTTTGCATTGCATCAGCCATTAATAAGCCCGGATGACAATGTTGAAAAATTGCGCGAGGTGTCCCGAGAACTTCCGAATGGAGAAAAGATGTAAACATTTCCCATTATAAATCTCCGTAAGAAATTTGTTTTCGTTCCTGTAAACTTTTATGAGTGAAAAAGGATAATTTGTCAATAAAGATATCTTGGATATTTTACATTTCATCGTTTTCAACCGTACTTCTTTCACAGGTATGTGTATTTTTATTAAAAATCATCAAAAAGTGATGGAAGCAATAATTTGGGACAGACTATAGTCGGAAAACTGTCAATAACGACGCTTGTCTTTAATAAAATGCCAATGAAAAATTTAGTCTTAGCATGCTTTTTCATAAATTTGTGTCTTTATTTTATTTGTTGAGTGTGTCATTTAAGGTGGGTCGCGGGTTTACCCCCATTAAAAATCTCACGAGAAAACATACCCTGAATTAAAATTTGTCAAATCGTTCTTAAGGATTTACAATTCATTAAATAATTTTTGTTATCCTCAAATTTGCCTACGCTATTTTAATGCAATACCGCCTTGAACTTAAGTTGATATTGTTGATGGTGCTGTTTTGACGCTTTTCTAATGAAAGAGTATTTATTTTGAGAAATTGCAAATAACTTTTAAACAATTTAGACAATTTATCAACCGTTTCTGTGCGTAAAGAAAAAGTGATTTAAAAAGTTTTTATGTAAAAAAAAATATATATATATATATCTTTACTAATTATTTTACCGAAAATTGCCGTATTTCCATATTTGACGTTTTGAGTACGACGTCAAATTTTATGTCAAAAGGGAGATAACTCTGATTGGAATCGATCTTAACTGTGACGTCATTGATTGTGACACATGGCGCCAAGAAACAAATTGTCGGAAGGCTGTTTGCAAACCGAGAAACGTAAAAATGACGGTCCTTGAATACAAGAAGTCAGTCACTTTTCCGAATAATCTTGAAATTACGAAAGCAGTGCAGAAGTATTTCAAAGCACCAGAAGGTAATCAATTTACGTTTAAAGTTGAAATTCAAAGCCCAAATGTACCTGTACATGCACCGGTACATATTGTACAAAATTTCGATCAGATGGATGATTTTTATTTTTTATTTAATAAATTTGATTATTATGCCTATTTCCTTCAACTCTAAGTTGTCATTTTTTTATATAACCAAGCTCCTCCATATGTGCCGAATAAAACATGGACAAAAACAAACCAATGTATGATAAAGGAGAGACCGGATGATCTGTGGGAAAAACACTACGTGAGAAGGAAAGAAAATGACAGCAAAGGCTACCAGAGTGCTATTGGAGAAATGTACAAAGCCCTGGGAGATGAAGTTGTACTCAACACCTGTGACTTGGTGCTTAAAACAATGTCAAAATGCTTGGACCCAGAGGTGAAATATTTATCATTTCCTTTTTCTGAAAACCCTTTTTTTCGTTTATAGATTTTTGAAAGTTGTTACATGTCATTCATGTGTATCACAAAAAGGATTTGCATGAATGAATTTATATAACGTTTTGTTTATTTTTATCTGTAGATTAAAAATCAGGCCCTATTCAGGCAGCATGATGATGGAGCTAAGCATGAGAAAAAGCATGCCATCACATTACCTCCAATAAGTCACACACCAGTTCCTAAGGTATCTTAAAGGGACTTAGACATGATTTGAGCTCAAATCTTTTAAAATTTATTTTTTCATTTTTAATGTCTATAATGGTCAATATGGATGTTTTTAATGCTTTGTCAAAATTTGAAAGTCAAATATCGAGTTAAAAGCAAGTTACAGAGGTTAGAATTCTTTGTTTTGTAAACAAAGCTCGAGTCCTGTTATTGTTTACATGTGTGTTGTATTGGTATAGGTTTCAATCTAATGTTGCTTTTTTTTGTTGATAAAATTATTTATGAACACATTGAATGAGTTTATCTCGTTTCCACAAGTTATTTTGTCAAAGAAATGGTAATTTCTTTACTTTACATTATTTGTAAACAAATATAAGACTCGAGCTTTGTTTACATGATAATGACTTCTTTCCTCTGTATCTCGCTTGTAACACGACTTCTAAAATTCAAATTTTGGTAAATCATTCAAAATACGCAAGTTAACTATTTTATATATAAAAATCAAAAATAAAATTTTCATCTGAAATCATGTCTAGGTCCCTTTAATTGCTACTAAATAAGGCACTTTATAGATTTTTCATAAGAAAAAATCATAAAAGATAAAATCTATAAGGATAGAAAAAAAAAATAGATTTATGGTAAATTTAAACAATTTATCTTAATCAGGGACGTATATACTATTATAATACTTAGTATATACATCCCTGTTTTAATTGATTACTGCTGGGAAAATATTTGAATTTATTTTTAATACTGCCTTCAATAAGCATTATACCTGACACCGGAATCATTAGTTTTCATAATCTTAAAATAGGAATACTTTGAATATGAAAAGGTCTGTTTTATGAATTTAATTAAATCTAGCCGGCTGCTAAAGTTCAAGAAGAAAGTTCCAAAACTGATACACCAGCTATAGAACTCCCAGAGGTGCACAGCTTTCATGAGATTAAGCAGTATTTAGATGAGAGCAAGCGTGTCATTCGAAGAGTCCATTGTGGTGTTTCATATGAAGAGTATGTCAGGAAACGCCAGGAAAGCATAAACAGAAGCAAACAAGAAGAGGAGAACTCTAAAGAAAATGAGATGGTGTTGATGTCACTGACCAATCTACAGCTGGGCCTCCCCGACCTGCCCACGCTGGAAGAGGAGGAAGAGATGGGGGACGAGGTCCAGAAATGTCCCGTGATCAGGGGTAAAGGTTGTGGAAGTCAGAGAAAAACGCGCAGGAAATCTGTCATGATTGATCCCAACACAAATAGAAGATTATCAGTGGGTAAGAGAAAAAGACGAAAAGGTCTTAGTTATGACAGTTACTGTACAGTCAAACATGGTCACAGTAAACCATGCTTACAATGAGTTCATGCCTACAGTGAAGTTGCCTTCATTCCCCATGATCTTAATGATCTTTAATGATGTAAACAAATCATGTTTATAATTAATCAAAGTCCTCAGTGCATCTTTATATCTAAGCTGAGTGTTTTACCGTGGTTCATTTATGTTACTTTTAAGATGTCTGATAAAGATATTCTAAGTATAAGAGAATATATATCTATAAATTATTTATTAAGTTTGATTTCTTGAATGTAGATCCTCTGACCGAGAGTTTGATGAAGAAGGAGCTGGTCGCTCGTAGAATGACCTTGATGTCCCCCATCATTGAGGGCCCCAATCAGCTGATTGGTATTCCAAGTGGAATAACGTAAGTTAGTTTTAAATTACTGTTAAGCTTGAAATTGGTATCTCCAATTTGACTGGACTGGGAAAACCTTGGCATATTCAGGTTATGAAATATAGATATAAAGAGGTTTAGACCTCCAACTAACTCAGAGACATATCAAAGGTATGTGTTGAGGTATTGTGTACCACAATTGGCTGTAACTCTAATGTGTGAGAAAAAATAAGGTGAGAAACTTTAATTTTAAAACTAAGTTAAAATGAATGACAATGAGTATTCAAATTATGGTATCCATGCATCTGTAAGAAATTTTAAGTCATCTTTTAGGAAATTTTTTTTTTTTTTTTTTTAGAGACTAGACTTAATTATTGATTAAGTTTCGATCATGAAATTGTTTTTAAGATTGTAAGTCCAAAAGTGATTTGTGTTCAATTCTTGTTTATAGAACAAAGAAGGATCGATTACGGAAGGACCACCTCCATTATCTACAAGCCTTGTCCATGATTCTAACATCAGTCAACAATATGAAGACCAGAGAACTTAAATCAAGGGTAAGGACAAATGCGGATCAACAATATCAAATGAAAGAAATTTATTTGTGGTGGTCATTCATGCTTTTAAAAAAATTACCGGTACAATATTTTGATGATTTTTTTATTTACTTGGAAAATACATCTTAGAAAATACATGCATTTTTTACAGGTGTCTTATATTTTAATTATAGAGATCAGTATATTTAATATGTGGGTTTTTTTTCATTGTTCTTCCAGACTCCTCTAAAACTTGATGCTGTAAAAGCCTTAAGGAAAGAACCAGTTGTTGAAACCAAAATTCCATTTGTTAGAGAGAGCAAACAAGCCACCCATCTGTATGTCACATTGGTTTCTTTAAAAAAAAATCACTTGATTAATAATAATCTAATGTTAAACAGACGATTTCTAGGACAAAATGTCTTTATTGTCATCCCATATTCACGATACACAAGATGAATGCATAAATGCATTCTGCACTTGTATGGTATTTAATTCTTACAGGTTACGCTATCAGTATGTATTGTATGGTAATTCTTACAGGTTACGCTATCAGTCCAGATCTCAACAGTCCAGCGCTCTCCAGAGGATAGCATCATCATCGGGGCGTGGCTTGCTGGAACAAGTGGCTGGAATCACAGGCCTGACATCAAAACTAAAAAAGTGAGTACATGTATCCAGAATTTCTTCACTTAAGTAAGTTATAAGATTGGTGTCATATTGTAAGATATGTATATTTATGCTTAATTTGACTTGATCCTCTATCAGATATTATTGTTAAAACAAATGTGATTGACATGTTTTGTAGTTTCATTAATATTTGTGGGCATCATTTTTCTTGGATTTAGTAATAATAATCATGCAGTTTCAAGGACTAAGGTAAAGAAAAAGTACTGAAGATATACATTTTAATTTGACAGGAAGACACTTTGGGGTTGCATCGGAAAACCACAAAAGCCGCAGCATCAAGGTCCTGTGGTGGAGACATGGGAGGACCTCATGAACCTGGAGGAACCTCAGAAATCACCGGACCTCACACTACAGTCAAAGATCTTGATGAAGGCTTTGTTGTGGAGCAGGTATGAATGAACAAGGCCCAAACTTCCTCCCTTAACTAGTTATAGCTACAAAAAGAAATACATGTATGTGGACAACGTGGACTGGTTTAATTAGGGCCCTGCTCTGTGGGCGCCCTATAGTGATCAGTCTGTCTGTCTGTCCTTCCGTCTATTTGAGATCTCTTGTCCAGAGCATATCTTCTCTCCCTTTGGCCAAATCTGGCTCATACTTCACCCAGAGGGTGCTCTGATCAAAGAGTATGCGGTGACCTTGAATGATGTTTATAGATTAAGTGTCAGGGTCATATCGGATCAAACAAAAATCCTTTTTAAAGAGCATATGATATAATCTCCACTTAGCGCTGTTTGGCTCATTCTTCACATAAACAGAGCTTTTGAGTTAATGGTGTACAGTGACTTCGAACCAAGTCAATGTGAAGGTCATAGCAGATCTCTTTATAATCAGTTTTGGACCATAGATTATTTTCTATTTGCTTAATCTTGCTCAGATTAAACAAAAATGCTTGTATGTAAGGGGTAATGTGATTGAAAAAAGTTCTATGCCATGCAGCTGGAAAATATCTATGTTATAGGTCAAGGTCAAATCAAAATTCTCTGAAATGCTTTTCATCCTATTGTCCATTATTTAAACAGAGCCATTTCAATATTGTCTAGTTCAAGTTAAAGTGTCATTAAGCCTCCATGATCCTTGTAAATTTTGTTTTGCCTTTTTAGGCTGAAAGCTACCCGTATTACGGTGTAATTTGTTTAAGTTACGGGGATGCAGTAGAAATGCAGTGGATCGATAGCTGTTGATTTAATAAGCCAGATAAAGGCCCATTTGTTCTGTAAGACTTTCAAAAGATAAAACACATGAACATGGAATGTATTTTATCATTTGATCATTATTTTGACATCAGGAGGAAGGCTATAACCCCCCGTGTGGATTCCTCGATGAGTAACAAGGATCAGCCAGAACCTACCCCTACAGGTCTGGTCCAGAGCAAGATCCGCAAGGACCTGCTGTCAGCTGACCATCACAGAAACACCGGGCACGCTCCCGCCAAGAAAATGCCAATATGGCAGCTGGTGGCCATGGATAAATCTCCCAAAAGTATACAGGAGAAAAAGAAAGAAAAGTAAGAGTGACGTTTTAAAATTTGATAACTAATCCTGGTTGATAAAATTTTTATAGGATTTACTTGAACAAGCTTTTACATTTATTGGTATAGCAATCCTTATGAGTATATGGCAGTAAATTTCAGTCGGAAAATTAGTACTAGGACTAAAAAATATGTTGTGAAATAGTTAAATATGTTTTTGGTTTATTTGGTCTTAATAAAAATTTGGTGTTTGTTTGCTGCAAAATATTGATTTCTTTTATGCATTTAAGGGAAACCCTAGAACCAGAAAATATTGTATCCAACAACAAAAAGTCTATGCTTAAAGTAAAACACGAGCTACATAAAGATTTGGAAGGTGAACTGCAAAAAATTGACAGGTATGTAAATTCAAAATTATAAACTTATACAGATAGAAATACTGTATTTTTACTTTTGAAGTAAGTTCAAAAACCCAGTAGTTACAAAAGATGTAACATAAACCAAGCAGAGATTGACTTAATTAAATATTTTTCATTATGGCCTTTAAATATGTTGAAATAATCATATTAACAGGAAGGCATGTTTTAAATAAGTAGGTACAAATTTTTTATGGGGAGTAGAACACAATCATGATAAATGTGTGACGTCAGATAGGTTCAAATACTGGTGCGAGTAGAGCAACTGACTAGAGGTCTGGTCCGTCATTAGTTCTCCCATCCCATTACATTTGGTGCCGTGCCAACTCCTGGAACTGGCAGATTTCCTGTCAGGGAAAAGAGCCTGAGGTGATCTTTGATGGTCAGATTATTTGGTGGGGGGGGGGGGGATTTTTGATGATCAGACAGGTTCGAATACCAGGGCCAGATAGCTCAGTGGGTAGAGCACCTGACTTGAGATTCAGGGCGCCTGGGTTTAAATCCCGACTGGCCCATCATTATATCTTTCATCCCATTTCAAATGTGACAAAGTCATAGGATTGCTTTTTTCTTTGTACCGTAATCAAAACCCTTAAAGCTGAGTAGTTGCACTTATGGGCATCAGGATGTGTAGAAAGGGATAAATTAAATAACTGAAATAAAATGACAGTTGTTACTCGGGAGGCAGCTAGTGTGGCTCAAGATACCATTGTTTGTTTTTCCCCCTTCTCCTGATTTTTTTATGATTGAACAACCAACCCTTACATTTTGAGTATCATTTTCAAATACCGGTAACAAATACATGTAATTATTATAGATACAGTGGTCAACATTTGTTGTAATTCGATACTTTGAACAATACTTTTGCCAATGGCTTTTTTATCAACAGGGAAAAATTGGCCATTTTTAAATTGAAGTACGGAGAATTTCAGAACATGAGTCCATTGTTTGAGGAGCATGTCGATAGGTTACAGAGTTGTAAAACAGGCAGATCTACACAGAGGAATATGGACATCAATGATGTACCGGTACCTCCTTCTAGATGGTATGTTGTATATCAATTGCAATGATGCAATAATTCTACTGGTAGTTCTATTTGTTAATCAATTATAAGGCATGAAAAAATAAATAAAAATAGGAACAATTGTTTAATCATTCCAGTTAATTCATTATCTTTTCTTGTTTTGATGAGATGCTTGTACATTACAGTAAAACACGCTTATAATGAAGTCCCGAGGATGGGCTATTTTACTTTGTTATAAGCCTAATTTGTTATCCCCGTCAAGTTTACAACGTAATAAAGTCACAGGGAATGAAATTTTGTTCGCTTTAAGCGTAAATTCATTATAAGCATGTTCGCTATAACCGTGTTTTACTGTAATTTGATTTGGAACATTTGAACATTTACATTTATGTACCATTGAACTCCTACTTCTAGGATCAGCAAGGGTTGAAAAATACTCAACCTAATTGATATACAATGTATTTCAGGTGGGTAAACTAAAATGATTTTTTTCCCTTCTGTAGGTTTGAAGATATAGAAGATAAAACTCATTCTATCATAGGGTACTGTGATGACGAGATTAACAAAACGCTGCATGAGATCGGCCGATATTCAACCATCAACAGTAAAACCATTCCTTCGGCAAAGGTCAGAAAACTAAACCCTGATGAAAATGTACCACACTTTATGAAAAAAAGTATATACCTGTATTCATTTGTCAGTAATTTTCTACCGGTAATTTTGTTTCTTCGTTTACAGGCAAAACTGTGCTTACTTTTGCTGTCTTTACCTGCTTATGAGTTGTTTACCATACCTGTACAGAAGGCTCTCAAGGTAAGTGTAAGAACACTTATATCTACATGTAATACATGAAAAAAAGTACCAGTATTTAAAATGTTAACCCCCTCCCATTCCACCCAAACATATGAGACACTTTTTGATATACAGTTGAACTTTGATACCTCAAACACTGATATCTCGAATACAATGGATATGTCAAAGTGATTTGTAAGTCCCAACCACTTATATTTTAGTATTTTACCCTCGATATCCCAAATACCGGTACTCAGATATCTCAAAGTTTTTAAACAGTCCCATCTAGTTTGAGATAACGAAGTTTGACTGTACAATTTGTACATTTGATATTTGAAGTTATCTTTGTTTCTTTGTATGTTACAGTTTGTGCTGGAGGTGATTTTCCAAGGAGAGGACTATTTACTTGGGGAATGGTTTCAGCACAGGAAAATACCCTATATCATCCAGGATGCTGCTAATACCTAAAACATTCAGTTAATTCCCTTGAATAATTTTGTCAGATTTTTCTTTAATTAAAATTTTGTACATTTTACCAAGAAAATATTCATATATTTTTGTGATCAAAGTTGTAATCATTTAAAGCATGATGACTGTATAGTGCCAAAACAATTCTTAATAAATTTAAGTATTTAATCTAATACAACAAGTCTATCATTAATTTAGAGGTGATTTGGACAATACTTTTATTTCTAACAGTTATATTCTACAGGTATGTATAAAACATAATTTAATTTTACATGTATCTGTATTATTACACTGAGCACATATAAAAATAAAATCTTTGTGAACATACAAAACGATGTGTTATTTTTTATGTACCATTAAATAATCTTTACACAGAATTTATTTCTCCTTGCAAGACTCTGCAGCATGGTACACGTACATGGACTAGCTTGTACATGAGTATAACATTAATCACTGCACATTAAAAAAATTATATGAACATGTACTTTACACACAGAATGTAATGTTTGGGATTTTAAGACTGTCTCAAGGTAAAATGTATAATCATAACTCGGATGGTAATCAGGGTATCTCTTCTGTACTCTTTGATTCTCTCTCTTGTGAAGAAACCCAGCGTGAAACAACTATTTCCTACAAAACCAAAAGTTAACTCTTATACAAAATTTAAACACAAACTTCAAACAATTGGTTCTATATGTGAATACATGGTGTGCCAAAGGAAAATATTGAATCTATAAAAACCAAGTCATTCACCTTAACTTTGAATTGGCTGATCACATTTGGGGAGAGCATCAGGTCAGAGTTCACATGTGTAGGTCTTATGACATAGCATATCAGCAGTTGCTACAACAGTACCACATATTGTTTATTAAAACCAATGTCATATACATCACAAGTTTAAAATTATATATACTAGTACATTGTAATACCATTAAATCTTATAAAATAGGAAAATAAAAATTTTTGTTTTCTAGAAAAGGCAACCCATTAATTTTCATTAATCTAAGAAATAATTAGGTACGTTGTAATCCTTGATTCTGAATAACAAGGTATCTGAAGCTTGGTAAGTATCAGTAACTGTTTAACTACATGTTTACATGTACCAACATATGTATACGCGCATTACACAAAACCATGCATCATCTGTCTATTGTAATTATAGGTGATCGAAGTTGACTGACCTTTGCTACGTGTTCAGTGAGCCGATTTAATCCAGCTATTTGTGTCCAGGTCAAAGTTGGCAAATTGTCCTCTTCTTTCAAATCATCATCTCTCACCATTTTTACTATGACGGAATAACTCCCATGATAAAATGGTGGACCCTCCTTGTAAATAACTGCACAACAACAAAATATTCACAGAACTGAGATATAAATGATCTCCATTTATTACCAGCAAGGTCAAATAAGCTAATCTAATTAAGTTTTTAAAGCCAAAAATTTTTAAATACACTGTATAATGCTGCAAGCAGGGATTTTATTCTTATTGAAAGACTTGAAAAGGGGAATAACTCTTGTTGTTATATTAAAAAAAAAAAGGCTGTTTCCTCTTTTAAATTGGCAATAAACTTGATTAATGGGGTGCATATTGCAGAGGTGCCTAAGAAAAACTTATCAGTAATTTGTTCTGGTCCCATGTTTTAAAAGTAGTGGGATATAACAAATCTCTCTCTCTCTCTCTCTCTCTCTCTCTCTTTCTCTCTTAACAAATCTCTCTCTCTCTCTCTCTCTCTCTCTCTCTCTCTCTCTCTCTCTCTCTCTCTCTCTCTCTCTCTCTCTCTCTCTCTCTCTCTCTCTCTCTCTTGCTGTTTCATTCTTTCTCTGCATACAACATACTGAAATCTGTTCCAAATTTGATTCCAGATTTTGGAACCCATCCTTTACTCCTGAAGTAATGGTAAGCAACATAAAGGGAGATAAATCTGTTGTTTCGCTGGCAGAATGCTCTCCACAAGTCTGTAAGATTTAGAAGCTGTTGGAAAGAAAGATTGATCAAGTTCTGACTGTTAAAAAATAATAACTATCTTTAATTTGTTTAGTTTCATTGAAACCAACTTTAATAATATTTAACAATTCACGGGTTTTCTGTCAATCCACAATAAAAACTTTTCTCAATTTTTTCCAAATACATTCTTCAAATCCTATACACATAATATATTCTTACCTTTTCATTCTCATAAACTCTTAAGCAGCCAAGCCCATAAGCCAAGAAGAAACTCTGCAAAAACAAAATTTAAATCTGAATATAAAGTGAATAAATTTTCCTTATTTTTTAACATACCAGGTACATATATATGCACAATTTCTGAAAACAGGTATCTTCCAATTAAATTGATGCAAGGGGATAGCTGAGCAAGATTAAACTCAACGGGCTTACTTCTTCTAAGCTAAGATGGAGAAATTCTTTGACAAAATATGGATCCTCTTTTATTACTGGTCTCCAATGGGGCTCTTTCCATTTCCTTTTCCCTCCCTCACCCTCACTATCGGAATCCTCCATCACAAACAGTTCTCCATGCTCCTCCTCTGTCAGACACAACGGATCAGTTTCTTTTATTTCTTTTTCATGTTTATTCTGCAAATCTTTATTCTTTGTCTCCTGAGAAACATTTGTAGGCTGGTTGTTTTCAATGTCCACTTGATTGACATTTTCTTCAGAATTTTCTTCAGAATTTGGCACACACTTTGATTGTTCTGCTGTTGAACATTTTTCATCATCATCCCCACCATCAGGTATGTTATCAAAAGAGGAATGGTCACATTGTAAATTTTTCTCTGGATTGGAAACATTCGTGGGGCTTTTAATTTCCATTAAATCATTATTACACTTTGAAGATCCCTGTGCATTTAACTCTTGTTTTCCTCCTCCCACATTGCTTGGAACTGGTACTGTCCTTTCTTTCGATGATGAAGGAATGTCTGGTGTCTTATCATCTATTCCAGTTCCCCAGAAATCCTCATCCGCCTCGGCATTATCCCAGGATTCCACAGCTGCTGACCACTCATCGTCATCAGCTGATTTGCTGATCTCTGGACCAATCAAATCTATAATATCAAATTCTGCAGTTTCAGATTTTAATTATCATTCTTTTAAATTAACTGATGTAGCCAAATCCTCAGATCTTTCAAACTTTATTTGTAATGAAAAATTTTAATCTACCTTTCTTATTAGTGCTTCTGTTATCCTCCTTGATACTGGCTGAAGGTAAATTGGAATGTTGAACATTGTTTGTTTCAAAATCCATTTGATTTGTTTCATCTTCCCAGAATTCCCATTCCTGAGAACTGTCATATTCATCTTGTTGTAAGTTGAATTTTCCGCTTTTCCAATTGAGTCTTCTTATGTAGCTAAAATTTGGAATGTTGAATTATCTATAACATGACAGTACACAGATGAAAACTTTACTGTCTAAAATCCAACTTTTTCATTACCCACTCTAACTACATGTTGAACTCAAAATTGTAATCATCGATCATCATTACCGGTATTTAATATTTATGACACTGTCTATTCTGTCAGCAACATGAACAGTAGTTCATTCTTAGTTTGGGCAACTCTTAGCTGAGGTTTGACTCAACCTGATATTTAGTGAAAGTGAGAGCATCATGTCAAACATCAAGTTGAACCAAATGACACCAACATTAAATTACTGTAGACCAAGACAGTGGCAACAGCTTTCTCTGTGTCTGATTGCTATTGTGTATTAGAAACTTGCCTCCTGCGACTGATCACCCTGCATGTATTGGTTCCCCCTGATGTGGGAAGTGTTGCCATCTTACATCTTTGATTAAATTCTGGTTTACTCCTGGAGAGAGTTCCCTTCCCAAAGAATCCCTGCAAATGGTATTTAGTAATTTAACTGATTTCAGATGTATTGGAATCTCTCTCTCTCTCTCTCTCTCTCTCTCTCTCTGTTATTTTTTAAACTGGTATCAAATGGAATAAAATTTAACAATCAAAGATGTTTTTATTTTCATAAATTTTTGAGCAGGGACTTGGGAGTACATTCCCTTCAGTCAAACACTGTGACTCAATCTTCAAACAAGTGAATTACCACAAAAACTAACCATTTTGTACAAGAAGCTGATATCCCCTGAGTGATGGACGATAACCTGGTTACCCACCAGGTTACCGGTGTAGTACATCCATTTAGTCTCTGATGGAGGCTCGCCTGTGATGCTTGCTATGGGGACAGGGAATGGAGACTCTTTGGTGGCAAACACTCGCCTCTTCTTCTTGGGATTTATTAATTTTGAATGAGACATGACAACTGTTTGGTGAAGTCTCCGCGTTACTATGTTCCGTTACAGTTATAAACACTAAACATTTGTTAAATGTATGAATCAGCTGTTGAGTAAATGAAGTATATCTTGACTTGCTAGGCCTAAGCCTATCATATCAATAACAATTCCTGTCTGCAATGACAACAGGCATTTGCAAATGTGTAAATTATTGAAAAAATAATGTAATAATAATTCAGAAGTGTTTTCTCAAACTAACTTTAAAATTTTTCACATGTTTATGGGCGCCGCCATTTTGAAAATTCGACTAAAAGACGAAATTATTAATAATGAAGTTTAAAGTGATAAAAAATTGAAAAATTTATTAAACTATTGCATAATAAAAATCAAAATTACAATATGAACCAAAGGGCCTTGTTTAGTAAATTAATATGATATAATTATACACTTTATGTTGACTAATTGAATACAAAAAAAGTACATAGGCTATTTAATTCATCACTATCAGAATACTATTTTCTTTTACAGTTTAAATTTTTCAGAAAGTGTGTTTGAAACTCGCTTCGACGAAAGATATCAAGTGAAAGCTTATATAGTTTAATCAGAGTTTGGTCTGTCATATTTTTTTTCTCTTGAATAAATGGATGCGTCTTTCCCTTTTTAGCCTCATCTTTTGGAGAATCATGTTAATCGCTGCAATATTTTGACATCAAAGAATAATGTCATAAAGTATATATTTAATGAAATTAAAATTTTATTTATTGATTGAATAAATTTCAAATTTGAATAAACAAAACGATAATCCAGGGTAATGATCATGCTTGCTTTCAACAGAGACGGATTTATGTCTCTGCTTTCAATGACACCTCCCCTAGGACTCCGGAAGTAGCAATACCACGTGGTTGTTTTGTGTATTCAAGAATGAGGTCAATAGTGCATTTCAGGTAGGTATGAGAGCTTATCTAAACTTTATTGACTTGGGAGATTAAGTCAACACTGGACGTGCTTATATTTTATTGTATGTGCAAATGTCGATGTGGCGGGTATTTTTAATTTTATAATGCAAGTGATTTTTTACTGGTTTTTGAAATCATTCATAAAAGATGCTTGTAATCTGAAATACACAATGAACAGATTTAAAACGTTAGTAAATTGTATATTGAAATGATTAAGCGCTACGATAGATCATGCAATGATAATGTACATCATCTTTTTGTTCCTTGATTCAGTTTATAATTTCTATTAAACAGTTTAAAAATATGGCATTTTCAATGCAGATGTGGACATGTTGAAAACTTAAATTAATTGGATGCAGTTGGTTAACAATATATACACTCATTTTTTAGAGGCGTGTTATTAAACTATTTTATGTTTGTTCTTTCAGATGATGTATGTGTACTGGAGAAATATAACAAGTCATTTAGACTTGCTGAAATCAGAATGTCATCAAACATTAGAGTGTGCACCAAAGCTAGAGAACCTACAATGCTGCAGTTTTCAATTCTTCTTCGTAAATGGGCTGCTGCATATTTCATAAGTTGCAGATCAGAAAATTAGGTTGCAAGTTACATCATGGAAGTCCATGCTATTGCAATACTTCTGCTGTTGCTTCAGACTCTTAGAATTGCCAATTCCACTTGTATTAAAAAACAAGTGACATCCTGCATTTCTTTACCAAGCAACCCTACATGCCTTGGGGCATCCCTATCAGCAGTTAGTGGATTTACACACACCTCCACAGTTTTCGCAAATGATTCTTCAACTCTTGATGAAGTTACAGAGAAGCTGAAGTTATGGAGTGGGCTGAAAGCGGCTCCCAAGTGCTGGGAAGTTATTCAACCTTTCTTGTGCTCTGT
This sequence comes from Magallana ariakensis, assembly GCA_020458035.1. NCBI lineage: Eukaryota > Metazoa > Mollusca > Bivalvia > Ostreida > Ostreidae > Magallana > Magallana ariakensis. Next base: position 17,223,528 of record CM035818.1, on the reverse strand, counting down.
ATACATGCCTAGGTGTAATAGTACTGACCTAACAGTAGAAAGACCCTCAAGGGAGCTGTGTCTCAAAACAAGAACCCCCTGTGATATTGTAAGGAAGATCAGTGGTTGGCCTTTTTTCCTGGATTGTAATCAACTTGATATTTTCTCAGCAAATTGCACAGTATGTTCATTATTTTATTTTAAAATTGCATTTATTAACATGATTAAAATTTGTTTTTATTGATGTGATGTTTCAGTCACAAAGTTGAAAAACTAGCAATTGCAATAAGGATGTCTAAAGATTTTGCTCCATTAAAACACTTTTTAATGTTTTTAACTGAACAGTGACCAAACATTGGTTACAATACATGAAATTAACTCTGGAAATTACTTAAGGTATCTTTATTAAATTTCAATGAGAGGAAAAGGGAGGCAAACATGAGCAAAGAAAGTAGAAATAGGAGAATTAAAACCAATGATTGTTCTACAGTAGATTTTTTAAGCCACTAAATATGAGAAGCATACTCTTATAGAGTTATAGTCGTTGTTCACATCCATCTGTATAGTTACATGTATTATTATTAGGATTCTTTTGCTTTAGAAAGTGATCAGCTTCAAATTATATATCTTTGAAACGTGCACCAGATACATTTTACTTTAGGTTAAAAATATGCAAATTTTTATAGATTTTATTATAAATATTAAGTAAACTCTTTTCACAAATACATGTACTTAAAGTTGGTAAATTTTGAATTCTTGAAGATTTTAACTATCAAACAATAGCTTTGTGTACTGGAACAAAATTTATAGAAATAAGATTAAAGGAAATTCCCATTTGCATGTACAGTGTATTCAAAATTTTGGGAAATACTTTTTGGAAGTAAACACATATAAGCAAGTAATTTTTTGAAGAATTCAAACAGATTTTTTTTCTGTTTTCTTCATTGAAGTTAGAAATACCGTGAATTAAAAAAAATCTGGAAGCATAATGTCCTTTGCCTTAGATTTTGATATTTGACTAGATTTAAATCCCATTCAAAAAAAGATCAAGAAAAAAGTCTAAAATTATGCCTTTTGTGCTGATAGCTTTCACCAATCTTCGTTAAAATTCAGTGTTTGAACACCGACTCCGGAGAGCATTTAAATCTCGCAAACAATGCTCCTTTGAAAAAAATAGGATGAGTTGATAAAAGAGCCCCCGATATACCTGGTGATAGCTGGAGTTCCTCTAGTTCAACTGAGTCACTCTGTTTCCATAGATCAGTTAATTGGTGTTTTTATTCTATTTATTTATCTATATATTGATATACCTACAGACACCTGTATCAGGACAATGAAAGCTAACATCAGGAGTGATGTCCCTTTGTTTCAAATCCCCCCACAAAAATTTCAAGTATGATGTCAAAGCACTTATTGATTGACAGTTGCTAAATAGTGTCATCATTTGACTACAAAGGAGTTGTAACCATTGAATTAAATGTCATTATATTAAGGATATAGAATGACAAGATTAAAATATTTAGGACAGAGTAACTGCTTTATAGAGAATCCCCATTAAATTGAATGTTTAGTTTGAAATATTGTATAGTACACCATAAAACACATCAAGCACCCCCTTCTTTGCCTTCCAGTAAAATTTTATCCATGTTTTAAATTATCTATTATTTTGTTTGAAAATGACACACCGGTACTTTGTCCGTCCTAAAAAAAATTTTGGGGTGGGAGGGGGGTGGATGGTGGATGTGGGTTGGTATGGGAAGAGGCAGGGAAGGGGGTTACTGCTTACCACTCTTGACAGTATTGCATGTATTTTATGTAGAAAAAAGTCTCACACAGGTAACACTATATAAATACGTTTTAGGAGAACTCTTATGAGAAAAAAGAAATCTCGTTTGACACAACTAGTCGATGCAACTCTCCACTGGTGAAAACGGATAACGTGAAGAGCTGGTACAGCGAGGTGGAGGGATGTGGAGTCCAGTGTCAGAATCCACTCTTCACGGAAGAGGAGCATGAAGAGGTCCACATCTTCATTGCAGTGTTCGGATCACTTTGTCTGGTCTGCACCCTCTTCACTATGGTAGGGTTCAAGTTCAACATACACTTCAAATCTTTTAGTTTTAAATTATGAATTTGATTTTTTTTAAAAGGGCATGGCATTTGAAAAAAGGGTATGGCGCTTACAAAGGGGGCATGGCGCCATGACACACTAGTTTGCTGTAAATTTTATTACTAGTAGATTAACAGTCAGTGGCTAGATTAATTTACTTGAATACTAGTCTGAAAAACTAATAAAGTATTTCTTTAAACTAAGAAAAAATAAAATTAATTTGCTGATTCAAGTTGCATAATAGTGTATTTTATATCTAGAATAGTGTATGTTAATTTTGCATGAAACTAAATGAGTGAAGTTTTATGAATTAATTTTTGTATGAAAATCATTTGAGTACTAACTGAAAAAAATAAAAAATTTTGGAAAGGGGATGTTGCACAGTTTTTACTTTTCTGTGTAATAGAAAATTATAGAATAAGTGAAAAACTCTTTCTGTGTAAGTGTATTTGGATAGGATTTTCATAGAATACAAAGAGCATGTGCATTTTTTCAAGATCCTTAGGAGTTTGAATTGACACAGAACTGTGTAAGATGAAATGTTTGCATGTTTGTAATTCACACATAAAATTGCAGCACTTTTTATCCAGATTGTTGAATTCTTGTCACAGATCAGCCTTTTTAAAAAAAATACATGAAAAACTAATGTTCAGTCTGTAATGTTAATTTATTAAATGCAAGCAATCAACTCCCATGATTTATCTGTTATATTTTTTGTTCACCTGCTTCACAGATGTATAGGTGGGTATTTTTGATGTTCTCTTAACTTTGGCTAGTTTCTTTTCTTTTCACTGTTCTTTAAGATTGCATTCCTTAAGATTGCAAAATCTATCTTCTGTTTTTATCCTCATATCAACGACCAAATGTTGTGCTTTGATCCTGCATGAATTTACTGTTAGTGAATGCAAAATACTTCTCCGCAGTAATATCACTTCATTGGTAACTGTCTGTATCTTGTGATTTATGCCTTAACCCACGTGACTTACCATGTTCTGACCACATTACCGGTACTTATTTTGTTACTTTGCTTAGTAATTTAAAGATAATCAAAGTAGTATTACCATGTTATCCAATCTGTGAAAATTGATAAAATGTTTTTAGAAAATATTTGAGCAGCTGTTTTCTTTTTGTAAATGTATTCATAATTAGTTTTACAAAAAGGCAAAGTTTGTACTCTTTGATCTACATGCTTTTATTATTTCCTCTCTGATTGACAGCTCACTTTCATCATCGATTGGAAGACTGCCAGTCGTTACCCCGCCCTCATTCTCTTCTTCATTAATGCTTGCTTCTTCCTGGGCAGTATCGGATGGATGGCCCAGTTTTCTGGGAACGCCCGAACAGACATTGTCTGTAAGACGGATGGTACTGTTCGGAAAGGGGAGCCAGAGTTGGGGTAAGTAATTAGTGGCCTCCTTCTTTCTTGTACATGAAAATCATGTGTCAATTATGATGTAAATAATACTGGGAATTGTTCACGTGGAGACATTTAACAATTAAAATTCCTATTAGATAAGTATAAAATTTTGATGTTTACTGCAAGATCATGTTAAAAATTAATATGATCTATGCAAATTTTTAACATTTATACTTGCATTAACTGTCCTCTAATTTGTTATTGAGTAAAAATAATCACATCGCAAAGATTTATTTGTCACTGTGACAATATTTACTAGGATACAAATTACCCAGTATGTGATGAATTACATATAATGTGTTTATACATAGTCAAATCAGATTATCAGCTGTGAAGAATGACTGTCGTGTTTCAGGAATGGAGAGACGGCTTCCTGTACGATAGTGTTTATTCTGGTGTACTATTTCATGATGGCCGGCTGCGTCTGGTTTGTAATGCTGGCCTTTGCCTGGTACCTAACCTTCCGAGCCCTAGGAACTCAGAGGGATGATCTCAAAAACAAAACGTCCTACTTCCACATTGCCAGCTGGTGTGTGCCGCTGGTGTTGACCATCGTCTGTCTGTCTGTATCTGAGGTAGGCTTCTTTTATGACATATCAGTATATAAATTGCAAATATGTATACCATACTTTATGCTTTGTCATGAAATCTGTTTTTGGAAGAAAATACATGCATCAGCTTTCTTTTAATGGTGTATTTGTCAATCTGCCTATGAAAGAACTAAATTATTCAATTTAACTGATTATTCATGCATTATTTTCAGCCTGTGATGATTGTTATACACCTTGGTTCAGTACTTTCAGTACTTTGATTCCTGTTTCAGATTGATGGAGACTCACTGAGTGGTATCTGCTTCGTGGGAGTGTTTAACAATGGCTACAGAGGTGGCTTTGTCCTTGCTCCTATTGGCCTCATGCTGGTCATAGGGCTGGGCTATCTCATTTTAGGTATGAAAGTCATAATTTAATAAATGACTATTTGACAAGTTTGTCTCCATAGTGTACTCTAAGTCTTCTAGTTTTGAAATCAGTTAAAGTATATAAATGTACTGGTATCATAGAAAAAGTTACATTTTAAAAATTAACATTATTTTGTATAGTTATTCATTTATTCATTATAATGTGTATCAATTCATACGATATAAAGATTTACTTTTGTTTTTCAGTTTTAAAAACTTTAATCAAGCTGAAGAAGGAGTCCCCAGATTACATCAGTATTAAAGCACTGTCTAAAATAAAGGAAACTATCATCAGGCTAGGTAAGGTTGGTTTTAGTTTTCTGTTCTCTTTGCGCATTATTTCTACAGAAATCCAATGCTGAAATGTTGTACTGTGCTAATTTTGAATGAAACAATTTACTGTAAAACCATGTTGCTTGCATATCATACTTTGTTGGAAAACCTATCCTCTATTGCATTACTGCCATTACACCCATTTCAGTATCACATCTTTAAACTCATTGAAATGAAGCACATGAAAAGCATTATATATTTAACATAATGATCCTCTATTTATATAATTATTTTCAGTTATTTTTGTCTTTTTCAGGTATCTTCACCTTGCTGGATTTCCTGTTTGTTGTGATAACATTTTCTGTACATGTGTATATCTTTGTCAATGAACAGAGTTGGTCCGATAGCTTTAAAGAGTATATCTAGTAAGTATCACTACCAAAGTACCACCAACTATATCTTAAGGGAGGTAACTCAATCAGCGTTTATGAAATAAAGTAACAATTTAAAAATCACCAAGATAAATCTATTATTGATGCATCGTATGCATCATTTATCATGGTGTATCTACAGCTTAGCTATGGGTATCTAACAATGGACACTTAAGGAATATTCTATTTCAGTTGTCAAGGTAATGCAACCGCCATACAAAGTGTATACAATGACTCCTCTGTCGTCTGTGAATTGTCAAGCCGTCCCAGTGTGGTTGCCTATGGGTTCCACATTCTGGCATTCTTTGGGGCAGGAATCACCATGAGTAGCTGGTCCTGGACCAAAGCATCCCTTCTGGCCTGGGAGAGATTCCTTAGAAAGTATGTGGCTCATGAACACCCTTTAAAATTTCATATTGATCAGACTCTGGGGGCAGTAACACCTCAAAAAAGCCCACTTTTGGTCTTAGTCTCGCTTTATAAAAGTGGAAAATTAAAGTGAGACTGAGACCAAAAGTGAACGCCCAAGGGCCTGGAATGTAATTTTTTCAAGGTTTAGGAAAAGAATTATACTGAATGTCATACTTTTTTCTTTGTAGAGTGTTTAGAAAGCCCTCAAACAGGCCAGTCAAACTGAAGAAACATAAAGTGATTGCCAAGGCCTTTGAAAAGAGGAAGGAGCTGAATAATGGTCGACTTTCCATCAGCTTTGCAAGTACACATGAAGATCCACTTGGTAAGACTACTGCTCTTTTTAAAAAAAAAAATTTAAATTAAGAGCATGTTGATCTTATTTTTGTGGTGTGTCCTGGTATTGTTGTGTCAGAAACTCTTGTTGCCTTTTAGGAATGAAATTTGACCTGAACAGTGTTAGTTCAAACAATAGCATGTCATCAGACTTCCGGGCAGCAATGCCTAAGCTGGTGAAGAGAAGGGGTGGTATGATGCATCCCACTGCGGGGACACTGAGGAAGTATTCAGATTCAGGTGAGTGCTGTGAATTTTGTGCCAAAGGATTTATTAATTAGGATTGGTGTATCAGAAAGTTTTTGAATTATTACATGGTAATCCATAATTTTGTTTTCATTGAAGATATTGGATCAGTGGTTTCCAGGATGGCATCAAGACGCCATTCTATTGACTCGCAGATAAGTGCTGCACAAGGACAATTCAGAGTCAGTGATGAAGAAATGGAGATGGAAGAAGTAGAGTATGTAAAGACAAGAAGTAATAGGAACAAAGCTAAGAAGAAAAAGAAGATCAGGAAAATGAAGAGGAACAGAATTCTTCCAGTTCTGGGTCCCATCTCCAATGCTATGTCATCTGCTGCTTATGGAGGTAGACGCAGGCATAGCAGAAGAGGAAGTGGAAATTCCATGTCCAGCCGAGCATCGGCTCAAGGGGTGGATATAGATGTGGAGAAAAAGAGTCTAGAAGCTATCTCAATCACTTCATATTCCCATCAAAATAGTCTGGATGCTGCAACTCTGCCAGAGCCTCCAAAACATTTGGGGAAAATGGCCAATTTTTCAATATTTACTGCTAGTGCTTACATGGGAGAACTGAATGCAAAACTGAAAGATTTGGAGAGCACAGATAGAAGTGAAAGAGAGTCTATTAGGTCATGGGGAGATAGGAAACGTAGAAAGACAGAGACTGGGTCCGTCAGTGGTTATGTGACATCAGAAACAGAGGAGCCAAGCACTAATGGCTTGGTGAGGTTGGGTAGCAGCAGAAAACTACGCCATAGCAGAAGATCTGAAAATGGTAGCAGACGTCACAGAAGCACCAGTTCTCACCATGATGGTACAGGTAAACAAGCAGACAGTACAAGTGAAAGTAAAAAACCAGAAAGCACAAGTAGACGACAAGACAGTGGAAAGAAGCAAGATAAAAGTACAAGCACACGACATGACAGTGCCAGCAGACGAGAGGACAGTGCAAGCAGACGCCATGACAGTGCTGGCAGACGACAAGATAGTGCTAACAGACGATATGATAGTGGAAGCAGCAGACAGAACAGTGCTAGTGGTTATATGAGAAGTAGAGATGTTACTCTGGAGATGGCGGAGATGTTTTACAGGCAGCATCGGCAGGCCAGTTCTGCCACCAGTAGAACCAGTGGTCGCCAGGGCTCAGCAAGATCAGCCCGAACTTCCTCAGCCAAGTCAGAGCGGTCCGTCATCAGACAGCTTCCTGGAGAAACATCGGCTGTTGAGATTGAGAATCTTCACGACCCCTACGCCTCATCCAACTAAAATCTTTCTGGTCTTTACTAATACGTACATTTTGATTGGTCTTAGTACTTACCGGTACATTTGATCTAAAGGAATTTATTGTTTTGATGGGTACCAATTTTTTTTATTTTGGTGATGAAGTAGTTCTCATATTAGTTTTTCATTGCATTAGCATTTCAATGCATTGATATTTTTATTCCATGCCAATATTTGGGTTAAATCCTACTGGATTACTCCTTTACATTCATCAGTCCTTTGTCATAATAATGTTGTTTATTTTCAGAATTTGATAGCATTATTCTGATTGTAGTTAGAACTGTTTTTATATGCAATTCTATACTTGTTGTTGTTGCTGTGTAAATAATGTCTTAAACTGAGAATCTCCTCATTGATGAATCTCTGTTCTTGGGACCTTAAGAATCTCAGCTGAATCTCATCTCCTGCCATGTATTGGTTTATCAATAGATTCTATTTATCTGTCGCTATAGATTTTTTTTTGTAAGCATGAATTTGTACATGTATGTGTACAATTACTGTTGTAGCTTGAATATTACATGTTTGTAAGGATCTTTAAGTCAATGCATTGATAAAAAGATATCCATGGCTATTTATTTATATAATAATATCTTAACTATTGGAGGAGTATTTCCTTCAGAAATGTTGCTTCTGAGAATAATGATAATTAAGTCCAAACTACTAGTATTCCAAACCATGATTGTTTATTATATCGCCACAAAGTGGTGGCATTGTGCTATAGTGTTAGATTATGTTGTACCTAGAACATACATGTCCACAGCCAAGCATGATGAATTAGCATTATTCAATTTATTCTATTATGTTCTTTATACAGCCATTTAGCATACAAGGTTACATATATACTGGTAATGCATGTCTATAACTTTCAGTTAAATAAGAGCAAAAGATTACAATGAATATGCAGTTGCAGAGTAAGAGTGATTTATTGTCCGTTTCAGTGTTTCTATCATTTCAACATTCTTAGTATTTCAATTATTTGTACATGTAGCAATTCTCAAAGATATACTTTTGAAATTGTAATTTTATTGACAAACAGTTTTGTGAGGTAAAAAATTCAGCTTTTATTACCCAGATATAACTGCCAAAAGCTACATGGTAGACATACAATGACATGTATATCAACCTCTTTTTCTGTGAAAACATATTTTTGTGATGTGCTACATTCAGATATAGAACTGGTGCTTAATCTATACAGTAAAATGCTTGTTCAAGGATTCAATAAAAACATATCTCTACCTCCAGTTCTAGGTGCAAATGTTGTTTTAATTTTTATATTTTTTTTGGGTATGGTCAGGTTTTTTCCGATGTTGTAATGAGGTTGTGCACTTTAAAAGTCTTTAACCTAAATGTGTTGCATCTAGATCTCTTTTTACTAGAAAGCAGGTGTATTGTATAGTATTTTTAAAATGATTTTATATTCAACTAAAAATAACTGCCTTGCATATCTGTGAATGTATCGCTACCCGGTATTACCCCATCCTTCTGTATGTACCAGTATGTTCAAGATTTACACAAATCATCAGATTGGAAGTGAACCTTTAGAATGTTCTTGCAGTAGTGCATATATAAATTTCATGTACAGTTCTGAAAATGTTTTACACTTGTTGAAAGTGCTAGTTTTGAGTGCTTATACATGTAATTAGTGCTGTCTTTTATTGATTAACATGTATTTTACAATTTTATCATCTTTTCGATGGAAAATCAATTAATGAAAAAAAAATTATATACTGTAGAAGCAGAAATATTCGTTGAGGAGTTTATTTCATTATTTTCGTTGGCAGTAATAATCAACGTAATTAAATCCATGGCGAATTTTTAACCTAAGTATTAATAAAAACAGAGTTGATACGTGATACAATATGACGAAATTAAATGCCAACAGAATTGAATTTGGTTTAAAAACAACGAAATTTTAACCCAACGAAAATGTGTGCTTCTACAGTATAAGACAAAACTGATACCTATTGAATGCAATTCGCTTTCTTTTGGGTACACTTTGATTAGCAGGATACCTGGTAATTTTTTTCATGTGTGTATAAGTTGGCAAATTAGTTGCATATATTTCATTTCAAATTTCATATTATTTTCATGCACTGAGATTAGTACAGAGTGTTACTCTAACAGTAAAAATAATTAATCATTCCCATTGTTACATTTAACGAAAGAAATTAAAGTTTCATTTAGCATACGATCATGTCTTCCAAAAAACAAAAAAAAACATGCTTCAATATATACAGTGCCATGCAGAAATTGTTGTAATTTTTAAATATTTTATAATGAGATTATTGTTATTTCCATAAAGATATTGGTTTGGTTGTGTAGTTTAGATATTTAAAATTTTCCATATGATTTTTTCTCCTCAAGATATTGTAGTATACATGTATAAGATATTCAAGATCTTTCAGTTTTACCTCTTTATATTAAATAGTTTTACTCTAATTGAGTTGGGAATACGTTTTTTTGTCCTTGCTCTTCACAAGGTATTTTATTTTATAAGTAAATTTATGTGTAGCCATATATTTGAGTTTTTTTTATGTTGTTTTACATGTATGTCAATGAATAGAAGTAGAAGTTACGATGAAAATTTGTTAGTTTTAGAAGTTGCAAATAATACATTTTAAGAAATGATCTATTGTTTTTTTGATTTTGGCTAGCATTTGTTTTAAGAGAGAGAGAGAGAGAGAGAGAGAGAGAGAGAGAGCGGTTTTGAATCTCCTTACCATTATCAAAGATAATAATATTTACCATAACATAGAATTCATGAGATACATATAAAGATTTAAAAAAAACATGATTCAAAGTATGAAAGCTGTATTATTAGGAGATTGCCAATGAAAAAAATGATAAAAGAAAAACAAACGTTTCTGGTGTAAAACAATCTAAAAAGATTTTTAAAAACTTGGGTTTTTAATTTTTTATTAATCTTGCAAGTGGTTAGTTTAGGGGAGCATAATAAAGTAATGTTATTTTTGTAAGTAATATATTCCATTGGGAAGCATGCAGCGATCGACTGCTGTCATGCAATCATATGGAATTCCATCCCATGACAGTATAGAATATAGTGAAATTGAAATTGGCTATTTCGTACAGGTTATACATGTATTTAGTTCAGATTTTATTTTATTTGTATTATTCCAGCGATCAATTTTAAAGGGATAATAATGACTGCACGTTCTTAATCTACAAAGAGTTATTGCATCTTTCTTCGAAAAAAAATATTTAGGTACTTTTCAAATTTTTGTTCAACTTTATCTTTATAGTTCATTGCTTTGATCAAATTAAATTATTGTGTTTGAATTAACCAGTCAATGTTACTTTAATTTTTTGCTTTCGACTATTTTTAATTCAATTTGGGGGTTTCATTCAGACCTTGATTAGACTATTCCGCAGTGGTGGTATAATATGCGTTTGACATTCTTAATCAAGTAAGCTATATTACTCCTATATTTTGATTTACGATATTACCTAGTCTGTATATAATCTATTTTGGATTTTTATTTCCTTTCCACTTATTAAATTGCATGGACCTTTGTGACATCACGCGAGGTTATTTTTGAATTGTCAAAGGATAACGTCAAAGTTCACCTTTTACCATAAAATATGGCCGGGTTAATTATTTGAGAAGTTTACATTTAAAGATGGGGAATAAAGCGGGTAACTTGCCGATATTAGAACGGATAAGACGCTGAACAATAAAAAATAAGTATCAACATATCTGAGTGGTAATTCTTTCAAAAAAATTCGTTCCAAACGATATATATTCTTAAAACGATTTGTAACCTTTGAATAGGTGTAATACTTGGAACGTATTGATTCGAACCACTGCGTACCAAAATCAGTAAATATCACAATGTTTAAGAACTTGATTGCCTTTTATGTTATAGAGAAAGTCTGTGTTCCATAACTTTGTCATAGTCTAATCAAGGTCTAATTTGAATCAACCAAAACGTGGAGCGATGACACACTATACATAAAATACATGTATCATTTTGTATCCCAACAATTGAATGTTTTAATAGGAAAATAATATGTCCGTAATCTCGTAGCCCAAGTCACTTAAAGCGTTAATAAATGTTGTGACTGAAAGGGTTCAGTGTTTATGGCACCAAAAACGTTTGTAACCTTATAGAACTGGGCCAATTATTAGCAACTATTTTCCTTCTCCGTGTTCATCAGAATATTCAAACTGACTGAATTTTGCAAATTGTGCTTTTGCAAAATTGTAATATGTTATTATTAAATAGTTTTAAATTGAAAATACTATAAATTTGAAATTGTAGCTTACCTAATGCAATGAACATTTGCGCCATCTTATTCCCCCATCTTCTTTTAGGTGAACTCTCTTTCTGGTAGCGTTATTTGATAAAACTGACACCCATACAACATAAACGGTGTTACAATCTTGTTAATCAAACAAATCTAATTGACATTTATAGATTATGCAGTCGACGTTTTTTTTCTTCAAAACTTAGTGCAATGCTTTTGTCCCTTTCTTTTTTTTTTTTTTTTAAATGACCCTAATCTACTTTTAGTGATTCCAAAAATACGATTTCCATTACTTTATCACTATATTTAAATTGGGATTGTTCTTGAAAATTTCTTGTACTATACAAATAGTTCTAAGAACTTATGATTTGCCATTTGTCAATACATTTTATCACAGGGGCTTGTGTAGAAAAAAAAAAAACATCGTTAAAAAAGTGGTTATTTTTCCTCCGTGGTACCCACTTTTTTAACGATGTTTTTTTTTTCTACACAAGCCCCTGTGATTTTATCTGTGAATTGAAAGCACCATTTGGTCTCAATTTAAGAAAGCATTAAGGATGGATGTTAAAACGTTTAGCAATTTAAAGTAACATACGAAAAAAAAAATTTAAAAATCACCAGAACACGTGGAGAAACCTCAAAAGTATCCAAGTGATATGAATTAATGCAGCACATTGTCGCATGAAGGAAGTTGTGTCGGGTGGAAGAAGGTGTCGTCCCGTACCCTGGGGGTAAGTGGCTACACCTACCAGACGCCGTGCAATTTCTTAACCGCATAATTAGCGGTAAACACCTGTTTAGAATAAACCCATTGGACATGCATATTGAGTAATTTTTCAAGAAAAAGGGAAAGTCGGGCCTCATGTTTTGCAGTCGTAACACTCAATAACGAAACGTATTTAAGCCGAATCAGCGCTTGGAAACAGTACAGTTCACTGTCAGATCTCTCCCAAAGCAGTCAACATGAACAAGAGCCTGATCCTCGTCGCCTCTACCTGTTTGGTCGCTATCGTTGTGGTGCAGGTCAGCGCCATGCAGTTTGGCGCCATCAACCCAGGGTACGGCATGACCGGGGGGTACAACCAGGACGCTTACTACAGACGCTACCAGGCTTACAACGACGCCCAGCAACTCAGAGTTCTCCAGAAGACCGTCAAGGACCTTAGCTTCTCCTCAACCCTCAGCTTAGGTAAGTTAACACCCGGTATACACATTGAGTGAAGACTGCATGATGAAAAATGTGTGTATATATATATATATATATATATATATATATATATATATATATATATATATATATATATATATATAAAAGATAATTAGGGTCAATTTAGTTTTCAAAAAAAGCATCTCCCAGTAATCTGCGGTATTTTCTGTAGTTGGAGTACGATTCATTTTTACCCAAAATATACATGTATATAAGAAACGGAAACAAATTATTAGAGCATTTTTGGCTCAAAAAAAGCGTCTCCCAGTAAATTGCGGTGTTCTGAAATTCGAGTAAGATATATTTTTACCCCAAACTTATTTCATTAATTATTTGTTGTTGCAGTTGGTCTGCTGGTCTTCTCCTTCCTGGCAACAAACACCACCGGTACCCTCGCTGGTTAGGTAAGATTTCGTCTGTTATTTGTACACACTGTCGTCTGCTGTTTCGTGCCAACATCGCTTTATTTCTAAAAATGCATCTAAAAATATTAATCCTGGATTGTACGTAACACCGTTTATTATTACTTTATGATTCTATAATTCTTCTGTTTTTTGTATTACAGAACCATTTTCTGAAATCCATTCTTTGCACCATGCAGCTAGATCATCAATCGTTGAACGAAGCATATCTCCAGATTGTCAGAAGACAACGATTTTCTCGGTGCAACATGTTGTTGTATTTGAACAAAAAATAAAATTTATAAAATTGAAGCGCTTTTATTTTTGTTTAGAATACTGCAGTAAGGTCGACAAGGTTTGAAACTCACAAGTTCTTATGCATGACTTTTTAAAAATGCAGAATCATTGTTTCTAACAACAACAAAAAAATGTATAAAAAATGTCAATTAAACAAAAACTATGTTACAAGAGCGAACATTGGGTTGTATATTTCTACAATTTCTCTGTAGTTAAAATTTCATAGCATGTAAAATAAGCATGTCGAATGAAAACACGGTAAACCCCCAAAATATTTTGAACCTTGTGATTATAGACTATAAAACTAAAGAGTTTGATTGCATACATTTTTACAGACGTCAATAGCAATGAAAGTTTACAAAAAAAATGTGTCTTTATTTACAGCAATTTATTCTATTATTGCCATTAATGAATTTTTATGACAAATATTGCTGAAATGATATCGCGCATGTGGATTTACGGATCACGGTCAAAGAAATCATTTGAACAAATATAAATCTTAACATCAATTACTTATATTAACACCTACCGAGTATGATTCCCTCTATTTCTTACGGAAACTTTTAGTTAATTCATAGCTCTATAGAACAGCTGTAGAAACTGACAGGACTGAAATATACACGCCCCGTTTATCGACTGGTCGAATTAAACCTTCAGCGACCTAAGAAAAATCACGGACTGCACGAAATAATCATGATGATGTCATACTCCAATTCCCAATACGAGACGATTTGGCTGTGTCTTTGAGCTAACGTACTAATGTACATAAACAGTAATTTAGTGAATTTTACTTAATTTTTACAATCAAATAATTAATTTGTTATTAATAGAAACAATAAAGTGCTTTCTTTGGGGATTCATGCGGGTTATGAAGGTAGCGATCTTGCGGAAAAAATGTATTTGTTCTGCAATGTAGAAAGCTTCTATATTGTTTTAATATTTACATCTACTGAATAAGACGCCCTCTATTTCTTACGAAAATTTATAGTTAATTCATAGAAACAGCATGACTGAAATATACACGCCCCGTTTATCGATTGGTCGAAACCTTCAGCGACTTAAGAAAAATCACGGACTGCACGAAATAATCATGATGATGAAGGTAGCGATCATTGCTGAAAAAAAATTACATAACCCGCGTTAGCGGGTTATGTAATTTTTCTGCAATGTCGCCACCTTCATATCCCGCATGAATCACCAAAGAAAGCATTTTATTGTTTAAATATTCCTCGTTTTTCTCGTTATTTCCCCACACAAAAATCTATTTAATTATCATTGTTCTGTTGTTACGGATTTACAATTTCAGTGTTATATTTTAGGTATTTTTAAACAGATATATCCGTGATAATCTCCGATGTATTCTTTTCGAAAACGAGTGTAAAAAAGTGAATGTTGTTTATACATGTAGTATTTATGATCATCTTTTATTACAATTTCCCCTCATCTGTTTTTTAATTGCAAATTTTAAACTTCTGTATTTTGTTTACATACCCATAGATAAAACCCATTTATAAAGAGAAAGATAACATTGTTTTACTGAAAAATCAATATTTTCTTAGGAAAATAAAAATCAAATCCCATGAATACGTGTATAACAATTTTATTGCACATGTAACTGTAATAATTTAGAACAAATATTTTGGGCCAATAACACATCTACTCAGACAAATTCTATTTCATAAAGTAACTGTTACATAATGAGTGTACACTTCTTTTCAGAGTTCATTTGATTCACCCATTTCTTAAGCAACTTTTTT
Source organism: Magallana ariakensis (assembly GCA_020458035.1). NCBI lineage: Eukaryota > Metazoa > Mollusca > Bivalvia > Ostreida > Ostreidae > Magallana > Magallana ariakensis. The sequence goes on along the minus strand of CM035818.1, from coordinate 17,208,159 downwards.
CCACTATAAAAACTGTTGTTTTTAAGTTTTGCCATATGAAAAGAGAAATTATAAATACAAAACTTACAGGCTCTCTTCAGTATTAGCAATTTTTACCCATTTAATAACACTTAAAGACCGTAATGTACAGTAATCACCTTTCTATACAGCTTTGGCAGCCATATAATTGAAAACATGTTAATAAATGTACCAACAATTAATAAAATGTGTTAATTACATTATTTTACTTATATTCGTTAAATTTGAAAAAAAAAACCTGCTCATCATACAAACTGTTGTAAAATTGTATTTCATTAACAAGAAAAAATCTTTGAATATTTTTAAATTTCTTATTGAAAATTTGGGAATAATTAACTTCTTATTAAAAAAAAAAATAGTATAAAGACAAATTTTGTTTCATGTACATGTACTAGTAAAAATTATCCTAATGAAAGAAAGGATTTTTAAAGTTAATTGCATGTGAATTTTGGTGGTGACTAGCCAAAATCAAATAAAAAAAGAATATATTGCACAGAATTTTAATTACCTTTTAAAGTTTAAAATAATATTAAAGACTGCAGACCATACGTTAAGTACTTATGACTCTAATAAGAACTGAGGTAAACTATCAATTATTTATATTGGTACATGCAAATGCACTCCTATCCAAAATCATTTGGAATTAATATACATTATAAATGTATTTATCACTTTATGGAACTTTACATATCTTTAACAATAGTACAACCATGTTTAAAGTAATAATTGAGTAAGAGTTCTGTGTAGACATATTTTGTTTTTTTAGGTAAATGGCCATTGAGGCCTGAACACTATTAAAGATATAAATAAAGCTATGCTTCAACAATTTGACACAAAAATGAGATTTCTGCGATAAAAACATGAGATTTCTGGAATGGATTTCAACATTTGTAAACAAAAATGTATTAAAATTTTTATAGAACATCCAGTATACACATGTTAAAAATAATAAATGAATTTAAATTAATTTAAATAAATTGGAATGCATTGGAATTGGATTTCCTATGGAATGTACTTGAGGGGAAACAAAACAACAAAAAACCAGTCCATAATCAAAAGATCCACTAGCTTATACAGTAATTGTCATGAGATTACACATTAAAGTTCATACAAAATGACTAAAGTGTATTTTGAAGACATGAACCACACAGACAGAATCACAAAAGTTTCATCACAAATATACAGGTCATCGCCTAATAAATGTTTACAACCATAACATATTTAATATCACAAAATCAAGAACTAGAATTTGCATATACACACATCAGTAAATAAAATCCACAGAATTCCGCTATAATTTGGAGAACCCGTCATGTAAAAGCTAAAATCTTGGATTCAACATGTATATTGTTGTGCCATATATTTTCACACAATAATTTGTTTTATTTTCTTATAACATAAATCTATTATATCTCTGAAACCATCTTGCTGATCAGAAAAGAGTCCCAAATTTACCGTATACAGGGTTATTTTTGCCCAGTGTAATTCTTCGCCCTTCTACACTTGTAAACAGTTTCGCCTCTTCTTGAATTCTGCCAAAGACAGTTGTGTTTAAAGAGAGATAATTTAAGTCATTGGAATTTGCCCAGTCTTAAATTCGCCTCCTGACAACCAGGGCGAAAGGGTTGATAATAAAACGGGGGCAAATATTTTCCTGTATACAGTACACAGGGATTTTTGTCTTAACAAGACCAAGACCAGTCATTGCATGTGTACAGATTTGTATATATCAATGCAATGTTTTATATCTTAAAATGTTTTTATCATCACAACCATTTTGACAACCATCAGTTTCTATACATATCTGATAAATAAATTGCATGTACATAATGAATTCTAAATGAAAAGGGGGAGGTGTGAGATTCTGACAAATATTCTATGCGTAAACATTTCTAAACAGTTGAAATATTTTGTAGAAATTTGACATTCATTTGAATATTCTTAAGTTAATCTTTCACAGATTTCACAGTTTGATTGATGGTGTTTCCTTCACCACCAAGTATTGATTGACAGTTCTGAAGATTGACAGGTCTGTAGATTGACAGGTCTGAAGATTGACAGGTTCATAGACTGATGGGTCCAGTGACTGATAGGTCTATTTGACGAGTCCTCCATCATCCAGGAATACAACAGCAACAGCACGAAGACAGACAATATGCAGTGGCAAAAATAAAATCTACTATCTTTGTAGAGTGAAAAAATAAACTCCTCTCATAAGATGTGTACAGTACAAAAATAACCCTTTTCTCTCAGGAAAAAAGGACAGAAGTTTTGTAATATATAGAATACAGACTGAAGGTTTTATTTGAGCGTTTCGTTCATCTTCATCACAATTAATAATATATGTGAGTCAAGAAACAAATACTAATTGGGATTGCAGAATATGTACTGATCAGGAGAAAATTTTTAAAACAATATACCCTTGGACTAAAACACTCTCATTTATCCAATGGAAGACTCATACCAATTAAAGTACTTCTCTTCATGCTTTGTTGTTTATTTGCTTGTTTTATATATATATATATATATATATATATATATATATATATATATATATATTTCCTTTCTTGCACTGAACATTTTAAGACATGGAAACATGTATGCTCGTAATGTCAAACAGTTAAGTCAATGCAAATAGCTATGCAACCAAAACAAATTAATATATGCTTGGATTTGACATAATTAATGTTTCTCTTATACATAATACAATAGCATATTTATTTATTTTTTTTACATTTTAGCACTCAGAATAAATACTATTCTCAAACAATTATGTGTATAAAGTGTTTAAATCATGCATCTGACAATGTATAACGTGTTTATTCATTATTGTGAGAGAGAAAGAAAAATGTTTATAAATTTTGATGCTATGGTAAAGATCTTTCTTTGAGCAACTTGTAAATTTGCAAAGTGAGGTAATTTGTATACAATAATTTCTAGTTTTCATGTAGAGTTATACCCTCAAATTAAAATGGCTGCACACATTTTTTGGCCAGAAATTTTTCTGTACAGAAAAAGGATTTTTTTTTTTTAATTTCATAATTTCATGCAAGATTAGAGATCATTTATGGAAAAATGATATTTTTTGACAAATAACCAGATAACCAGATCATTATTCAAGAAACAAAATTGTTGCAGTAAGTCATGTCTGCCTTCGTTGCTGTTGCTGCTGTTCCATCCCGGCAGCAACATAGGAAAATACACAGAGGACAGCGTAACAAATCTGATCAGCCTGGAATGAAAGAAAATAACAATTTGCTTTTTAATTCAGGTATGATAGATTAAATTAATTAACAAAGCACTATAGAACAGTTGAAAACAAATTCTGGAGTATTTTTTCAAAAGTCATTCATACATAAATTTCTGAAATATAAAATTATGCTTCATAATATCTGAAATATAATAAATATGTTATGCCTTACTAAATAATTGTCTTGAGTGATTTTGAAAAAAGAAATATACAGTAATGTATTAATTAATTTTGAGTAGTAGCCACATTGCCAAAATAAACAAATTCCCTCATGCAAACACATTTGTCTGAGTAAAATAGATCATGCAAACTTCATAAGGCAATATTTATGAATTTTAAAGAGATAATCTATATTCTATTCATGAGTAAAAAGTTATGTATAAATTGAACAACTTTATAAGAAAATAAAATCCAAGATGAAGTCCATATTATATGTGATAAAACAGCTATAGGTAAAGAAGCAATCAAGGAGCATCCAAAGCATCCCTCGATCATCAAATTAGATCTAAATACTTAAAAGAGACACCAAACTGCCAAAGCCTTAATTTCAACAATAAAGAGAATAAAATATGCACCCTTATTTTTTGAGCATATACTGTCAAGTTTTTTAAGTACATAAATTTTTTAAGAATATAAAAATAAAAATATAAAGTACGTAAGTTGAAATCATGAAACTTGTACCATCTTTATGAAATAACATGCGTGAACTACGAAAAGAACTTCCATCATCAATACAATTATAGTCAATATAAACATTCATTTTTCCTCAGATTGAAATGTCTCACTGGTGTAACTGTCAGCTATATTTCTGTGTCCAGCAGGTGAAAATAAAACTGACATATCACTTAGCTCTCTCCTTATCATCCTTGAGAAATAATTAAACCACTCATTACCGAACCTCGATCAACAGTATTAAGTTTACAGAAATAGATCAGGTTAATTAATCTCATAAATTTGCCTTGGCAGCTATGAAATGATCAATTTGATAGAAATCTGTGGACATTTGATAACAATGAAGCCTAATTAACGATATTGCAGGAATCAAGATCTTCTAGTAAGCTAGAACATGTTGCATCAGGTAATTCTGATCTACAAAGGCCTATTTTCTCACATAACCATCCTTAATTTGTTCAAGCCCTTACACATGTGCTTCAATTGTATATTAACCCTTCCAAAAAAGTAAAACAAGTTTTAATTAAAATAATAAATAGAAAACTCAATCAACCAAAGGTTAAAGTCAAAACTGCTGTCAAACCAGTAGGACCCTGGTACATGTATAAGACAATTATTAAGAAAATAGGAATAAAGTAAACTATAATTAGTAAATTTTTGTGTGCCATGTAGTTTAAGATTACGGTAGTTGTCTGTGCTTTGACAATATATACTAGTAGACAGCTATATATTAATTTAAATGTTAGCAATGAAATGTTAAAATAATTTAATTATTGTGTGTAATTTGTTATTTGCAGACAAATATTGTACACAATTTTTAAGAGATTAGTTTTTCTGCACACCGGTAAGGTTAAAACAAGTTGGTGTTGTTAGCATGTCTGGGTTAAATGAAAATTTAGAATAAAAAAAAAAATGTAAAACAAGATTGCATACTGCCGGAGGAATTTTCAATTTCTTTGAAGGATCTTAAGCGGGCATGCTGCACAGTGAAGATACGATGAACCATGAGAGCCATCTGATTGGCCTGTAGAAATAATGACATCACATGCAGACAACATTCTCAACCAAATTGCCTCTACTTAGTCTATTATATGGAAAATCTTATCAGAAGGAATTTACACTGTTACCACTACATCAAGACATTTTACTCAAATCAATATAAGTCAATAAACACAATATCCACCAACCGAAGAAAAAGTCATTGACAAATGAATAATAATCTTAAAAGAATCCCCTCCCAACCACTGACACAAACCATAAATGATTAATTCATGTATTGCTTGAATTTTTATGTACAAAGTAAATGTTCAACAAATTTACAATTTTTCAAGTAGGATCAAAAACAATTTATTGTTTTTTTTTTTAAGCCAAAAAAAATTTAAAATGTGACAGACAAACATTTTACCTACTTTTAATTTTATTTCAAGATTTGCAAATGGTAATTGATTAATTTTCATATTTTAACTAAAATTAAGAAAATTGAGTTATTCCTCTTTTTCAAAATGGCAATAAAAATCAATACAACAGCATTTGATCTGATGTGGCAGTGCCTGAGACAAAACATTAATATTTTTTGCTTACTAAATAATCTATATCTGGACAATTTTCAAGTGGTGAAACTAGCAAAGAAATAACTACTACGGTATGACATTATCTTACTTGTAATAAAATATATCAGCCAAATTACAAGCCCAAACCCACAATTAAAACTTTATACAGTTTTATATAAATAAGACACTGGTCAACAACAATAAAATTGCCTGATGGCCTTACCATTCGGGACTTGAACTTGTGCTGTGTTACTTGCCGATTCTTGGCATCTATAAAAAGGATAAAATCAAGCATACAGAATATATAGAATGGATCAAGTTATCTCTTTGCAATATTAACTTTTTTTTTTTTTTTTAGATTTCTTTTCTCTTTTTTCTCCTTGCAAGATCAAGGATCAAAATCAAGATCAAAATTTTATAAATTAATCTTTTTTATGTTTGGATTTGAGATATAAAAAGTAGAAAATTTCAACATCAAAAAAAGGAGTTCACAATCATGCAGTAAAAAATATTTTCTTCTGGAATTTAAAATTTTAATCAAGAGATCAAAGATCATTTTTAAAAAATCATATCCATTTCCTTGTCCAACTTATATTAGAAGAGAAATAAACAAACAAAGACATTTTTGGGGTTGCAAAATCGATTGATTGTTGCTTTGTCATTTTTGCATTCAGTTCTGTCTGTCTTTAACATATATTTTAGTTGCCTTGGTTTTTGAGAACTATTTTCCCAAACATTTTCATGGTTGACTTGTTTTCTTAATAATAGTTCACAACATCTAAACATTTGCAATAAAGCAATTAGCTTACACCATGCATTTACTAATGAAGACAACTTTTTTTCAACTTTCAAATAAATAAAGATTGGATGATCAAAAGAGTTATTTATTTTCCATTTTTTTTAACAACCATGCAATCAAATTGTATTTATTTTTGAAAATATTCTTAGAAACCATTTTATTTTAGCAAACAAACTGAGACAATTCATTTCTTCAAATCAAAATATCAAAAAACTTAGTGAATACATGATTTCAATGTAATTAAAATCATAATGTACTAGTAATTGTCTGGTTAAGTTTTTTTTTTTGGTGTGGGAAAAAATGAAACAATGCTGAAAACAAAGTTAAAGTATTTATTCTATAAAAATTTCTTTTTTGGAAACAATTTGACTAGCTATGAGAAGAAATCATGAACCATTGCATGAAGAAATAAGATTTGGGTTTTTTTTCCAGCAATGCTTCAGGATCAGTGCTTAAATAGCATAGCAATGACTTGCAACAACATCAAAGAGGAAGGACATAAGACACACAACACATAAAAATCAATTTACAATAAAAAAAAAAAAACAAGAAAAGAAAAGAAATAAAACAAAGAGCTGGGAAATCCTTACCAAATTCCTCTAATACAAAAATCCCGCCTTTCTGGGTGAAACATTTCTTGATTCGACCTAGCTCAATAAATAACTGAAAGAAAAATATTAAAGCACACTTTTACACAAGCCAGTGAATTCTATATATAGCAGTGAATGGCTAGTTGGTGAGAATTCTTCGCTTTTTTTTTCTCTCGGCGAAACTTTTTGTTTCTTTTTTCCCCTCCTTTGGTCCACACTTTTCTCAAAAAGAAGGGTGTGGTTTAGACTTATTTCTAAGATTCCAAAAAAATGGATTTGGTAAGGGAGGAGAATAAAAAGAAATAATGTAAACAAAAGGATAAATGTTCTAACACTATCTGGAAAACACACAAGTATAGATAACTATCAGTGTTTCACAACATCAAAATACTGTCATTTCACTGTGCTTGTTTTAGTTGTGCAATACATTTCATACAAATGATAACAATTTTCTAGCCTTTAGTCAAAACAATCCACCACCCCCCCCCCCCTTTTTCTCCAATTATTTGCCAAAAAAAACCCTCCCCTTTATAAATCATATAAAATGCATTGCACAAAAATAAAATTGTCTATTTCATAATCAGAGGCAAAAACGAACCAAAAAGAAATCACTAATATATCTTGCAACATTCAATTCACAACAATTACCTCAAAGTCCTTCATTACCACGGAGAAGATAGCAAAGAGACATGAAAAGAGAAATATTTTAAAATGCGATTTCGATCTTTTCAAAATCAGCCTTAAACAAACAACAGCATTACAAGGTAACCTTGGCCTTAAACAACAAGGTTAAAAGCAAAATATTGCAAGTGCAATACTGTGCAATCTTAACTTAATTGACTTTTACTTTCAAAACTAAAACATTTTTCTAATTCAATATCATAAAAAAAAAATTAAAGCAGTCAACAGTTAATGGTTAAAAAAGAATCAGACTTCAAAGAAATTGCAATGTTAAGAGGTAAGAAGGTAAATGCTGCCGTTTTATTAAAGGCTTTTTCCACAGTCATTCATAAAATACATATGGTTGGAAGGACCAACAATATTGAAACAAACAACAAATTCACTTGCTGGACAATTAAGTAGGAAATTTTCAAAATTTTGAGAGAACACCAAATGCTGTTAAAAGAATGCATGAATTATTTATAATAAATAAAGATACCAGAGTTCCTTCAATAAATTCAATAGAAATTAAATGCCAAAATAATCAAAATGATTGATAAACAAATGAAATCATATTTCAGTTGCAGGAAGCTATGTGCAATACCGGTACATGCCAATTTTGTGTATTCTTAAAAATAATTCTAACAATAAAATGCAACATCAATAGTTACAGAAAAAGCTGGGGTTTACTTTATGCTAAGTTTAAAGAAGATATCTGGGATATTGACAGCTGGTCAATCTCACAATTATTATAAACTTTTTAAATATTGTACCCAGTTGCTTTAGAGATTATCATCAATCACAGCAGAACGAGATTGTGGTGGTAAGTGAACCATCAAATACTGGTAATACCGGTAATATTGAAAGTTACAGTACCCATATTTTATCTTTTTAGTATAAGTTTATAAACATTGTAAAAATATGAAGGGAATCTTCGTCCAATTAAAATAATTGATATAAATGTGAGTATTTATCAAATACTCCTAAAAATATCAGAGGTTTCAAAGGGCAAAGATTTAATTACAAATTATATGTTTGATAATTACTGTATGCAGGGTTAATTTTGCCCTTCTACACTTGCAAACAGTTTTGCCCTGTCTTAAATTCTCCCAGACTCAGTTGAAATTCTAATTAACACAGTTATTTAAAAATTGTTCACCTAGTCTTGAATTCATCCGCTGACAAAAGGGCAAAAGGGACAAAAAATAAAATGAACAAAGCGAATATTTCCTTGTACACAGTATTAGATATTCAATCGTATCAGAAATAAAAAACCAATTGCTCTATCACTTGCTTTTGTCACTAACCTATACATGTAGTACAATGTAAACATTGGCTTAGTTTGTGTACTTCATGAAAAAATAACGATTTGCACATAAATTGCTCCAAGTCTAAGAGCAATCAGGGATGGGAAACCTTTAGAATCACATTTAATACAACAGAGGTGAAATTTCATTGACAACGACTAAAGCTGCAGTGTGAACAACAATACACATGCTCCAGATCCCCAAGCCATCATAGAACTACATCATTTCCCCTCAGCCTCAATCACGTCACATTAATGGCCACTGAGGTCAAAGGGTAAAGGCGAGTTCAACTGAAGGTCATTGGGTAATACTGTCTTCCCTTCCAAATAAAGTTATCATATACATGTATAATGCGCTTTAGGGGAAAACAGTTACAAGTGCTTGAGACAATGGCACCATACACACAATGGATAAATTTTGTTGAGGTATTGGCAAGTGTGTTTAAGAGCTAATATATAGCATTAATGTATGGAAATATTTTCATATAAAATATGTTTTAATGTTATTTTACATGTACAACTGATGATTTAATCTCTTTCAAGATTCATACCTTTTTTTTTTTTTTTAAATTCATTTAAATTTAGCAGCTCTCTCACAAAATCAGCACTTGCCAATAAGGGTTCAATACAGTCAGAGTCCTAGCTATATAAGTATCATGATGGGACTGGTCTCAAGAGTTACAGTCCTACTCTAAGAAGCCTACAGTTTGAGTTGAGTATGCAGCAGCTCACCTTGCTGTTGGCCAATAGTAATCCAATCCCCTCCATGCACACCTGAAGCAGACCCCCTTGTCCAGACTTCATGTCTTGAACTGGGAACTCTCCACCAAGTTCTGGACCTAGAATATACAAAACTCTACTTAGTTTCCATGACAAAATTGTTCCCACTTTATTGAACATTTTCAGGTAAAAGTAATAAAATGTATGTATATTTAAAGGGTACAAGTTACATTTTCTTTCAAGCAGAAAACAGATCAAACATAAACTCATCTAAGAATAAAAGCATGGAAAAACAGATACTTCATACAACAAAATCCAATGTGTCTATCTGTGATGGTCCAGTTCAAAGAAACATATTAAATATATATACACTGTACCTGGTAATTTTCCATTGTTCCTTGCTGCTGCTTTCTCCATTGATTCTTTGACACAAAAATAAAGCTCTCGACACTAAAATGTCAAGATAAATTTTTCAGTTCAAGAAAAAGAAAACTACATGTATATATAAATTTTTTAAAAATACTTTTGCTTTAACATGTAGCACTCACATGAATGTTGAAATCAGGAACCAAATCAATGAAATTGAGAGAAAATCTTTCTTCTTTTTTTTTTTTATGTCAAATGATGTAGATGAAAACTTCGCATCTCTTAATAATGACACAAAATTGTTTGAATTGTGCGAGAATATACAGGTTATACAGTTTTATCCATAAATTGACACCCTTCCCACCTTTTTGGTATAAAATTGGTTGAGTTGCACTTTCTCCCCATGCTTTCTCCACAGACACAGGACTTTAGTTTTGGGGCAGTAGGTCATGTTGACTAGTTTCTCGTACCACCAGCGGTCACAGATCGCCCCGGTAACACTCCTCAGAATGATACAGTCATCACAAACCTACAATGACCACCTCATCGTGAATCTCATGCAGTATCAACGAAAGACTCGGAAAGAAAATCATCATACAAGTATGGAGTATTATATGTACCTGGTACCGTATATCCGGGTTTTTTCGCGTGTCACAAAATTTGCGAAAATGGAGAAAATATATACATGTACCGGGTAGCATTTTTAATTTGCGTCAGTCAATTTTTGCAATATAAAACGTTTCTTATATTAAAAAAATACAAGATATAATTTCTGCGTATTCAATATTTTGCGATTTGAAAGAGATCGCGAAAAAAGTGAAAATTAGATCATTGCGAAAATTAATATATTACCGGTTATACGGCATGTTCAAAATCATTTTCAGTCAAAAACAGATCTATCAACAAAATCTCGTATATATATTGAATTTCAAAAATGATTTATCATATATCTTATTGCAGTGTTTTTTAAAAGAAACTTTGGTAAGAAACTAAAGTACCTCCATGAATAACATATCGCCTGTATTATCACCTCCCCAGTGAACTGTGAAAGACTGTTTCTGCATGAATCGACTCTGCATGGGTCGCAAATCTATGTCATTTCCGTGCTTAAAACAAAATGAAAGATGCATTAAGTACGTGAAGCCCTAAATTTATTCAAACAGCTTTCAAAGACTGTATGCATTCACATTAGGTAGAAACATTCTGAGCTTTAGGTGCAAAATCCCACTGTACCCTTACAAAAAAAATAAAATTCTTTTTGAAATATATACACCAATACCATACTTTGCCAGCAAAAAATTGACAAAAATAATTCTTTTAAAGTCGACAAAAGTAATTTCTCCCACTGAGATAATCTCTTGATCTTATTTAAGGGACTTAAGTTTCCTGTGATTGTACTTACTAGGTTGCCGATCTGATCCAGCAGATTGTTGACCTCTGCACTATAGGCCAGCCCAATGTGGGACTTCCCCAGCAGTCTGCGGATCTTCTTCCTGACCTCGGGCTTGGCCACTCTCATCATCACCATGAAGGCCGTGATATTATACAACATGTGGGCCAGCAGCTTATCCTCATCGTGTTCCAGACGCTTCCTCTCCAAATCTCCCAGGGAAACATACCTGCAAAATCACGGCAGACAACAGTTCAAGCTATTCATGTCTTTCACAATTTTACTGCATTATTCATGATTAAAATTTCTAGACAGAATTTCACCTGTCAATCATTTCTGCAGGCCCCTGATCCATTCCAATAATATCTCTTTCTTGTGCCACTGCATCTAAAAACACATCTTCCCAGAATTGCATTTGATCCCACAAACGGCTTCGATCTTTTCCTGTAAAATCACAATAACACATCAACGCATTACCCCTACTATAACATACGCATATAGTTCTGTAAATCTTAAAAAATTATAGATAAAAGAATACAGATTTGACATGATTGAAAAGAAGGATGGAAAAACTTACCAATCAAAGCCTCAAATAAATATTGTTTGGAGTTTTCGGGGCTCAGACTAGAGTGAGGAATGGGAGAGGTGTTGACCATTTTCCCATCATAATAACGATACCCTGTGCTGAGGTTGCTTTTACTAGCCCAGTTGCTAGGAGACTTGTTCCTCTTGTTGTAGTTAACAACCTGCAAGTTCACATACACACTGTATACCGGTACTATTTTGTTATAGCAATTTTTGGCACTTGGACGTACCAATAGAGATATCGATAGCTTTCATTTGACACAATGCATTCTTATAGGATGTCACAAGCACTAATAATTTTGCTTCAGATTTTGCTTGATCACTAGAAAGATTTTTATTTTGTTCCAATACCAATAATAACTGTTGACTTTCATAATTAATGACTAATTAATTTTGACCTGCACAATGATTCACCGAAGAAAACTATTAGATTCCTTTTTGAAAACTATCCAAGTATTCAAAACTAACTTGGAAAACCTGACTTTGAAGAAATCAAAATTAAATATTCTCCAAAAATTCAACAACACTTTTTCATGCACTTACACTGACATTTTGGTGCATGATCAAAACATGACTGACACCTACCCCTGACATCTCCATCTCACTGTCGGACAGGGTCCCTCTGATGCTGTGGTGGTTGATCCTCTTCCTCCGTCTGTACTCCTCCTCCCCGAGATTCTCCGAGCTGACACTGATCAGGGTGCTGGCATCGGACATTTCCGACTCGATACTACAGCGTTTGTCAAAGTTGATGTCCGTCATCATCTCCTTGTTCTTGACCATCTGTCTCATCACGTCCAGTTGAGTGGGTGAGTCGGGTTCATTTGTCGAGTTTGTCACTATTATATCACAGTGATGCCCTGTGTAAGAGTTCATTAACTGATCACAGAGTTTGATAATCATGACTTTACTGTTAAGAATCTTGCACAGTATGTAAGCAAAATGCTTTAAACACACCACAAGCTTTCTATGATGATGCCAACTATATTTTATTAAATTGTATCTCTTTTTTCCATATCTACACACATAAGTGACTAACCATTTGTACATTTAAATACATATCATCTAGGCATGGCTATAACTTGCACTAAACTAGCAAAACTGAAAAGACTATTCAAAGAGAAAATGATAAATATAATAAAACTATCATACCTAAAACTGAATAAAAAATTGGCTTATTTTGTCATTTGCCAAGGTTTCTGATTTGAGACAGAGGAGGAGGTAAAAATGACAGGTGACCTGGTGGTTTATTTCAGGTAAGTGACCTAATTACCTGTTGACATTTTAGCAGTGTTTCGGTTCTGGTCTATCAAAACCATTTTCTGATGCTCTCTTCTTTTTTCAGAAGTGGTATGAATTTCTATATTCTGAAATTCCTCTCCATTGACCAAGATTGGCGAACCTAGGGTAAGAAGTCAAAGCCTAGCTTGTCAAGAAAAGACTGTTGTAATAGCTATTTTAAGTTCCAAAAAGTCAAAGAGTGGCAAATGACACATTTGGACATAGATCAACTTCAACATTTGCTGACAATTTTAACTTTCCAATATGGTGAACAAGATTTAAAAAACAAGCATTTTTTTTCTGCATTCTACAAAAAATTGATGATGTTGATGATCATAAAAGTATATTGTCAGCAGTGTTGAAATAGTCTTTTTTTTTAAAAAACAATATGCAACTGCAAATAACTTAAAAAGCTAGAAAAATACAAGACTACAACAGGATATCATAAGCAAACCAAAAGCTGCATAGTAAAAAAATAAAAGCACAATAAGCTTTCTAAAACTGCTTCATGCAAAAGGTATATAAACCAAAGTTTGGAATACATGTACTTAAGAGTTTACGTCACCATAAACATTACAATGATCACATGACATCACCATGTTATGTGATTGCATGGTCATACTGGGTGAGTGGGGTCTATACATACCTGGTTCATTTCTAGAGGTCGTGAGGTCAGAATAATGGTAGGCTGCAGAGGAAGAAGTGGGTCGTTCTGACCACCACCCTGAACGTTGTGAGCCTGCCAACCAATCAGAGAGCTTGTACCATATTTTAATGAAACATTAACCAATCAATGATCTAATACCTAAAGACATGACCTGAATTTAGTTTGACCCAGGACTATAGAATAAATAAAAAGAAAGAAAATCAGCCAATACATTAAATGAGACTGGAATCTTTCTTGTGTCAGATATCAGAAATATAATAAGAGGAAAGGGTGCAAGCAAGAATAAGCATTTTAACTAAAGTGATAAATGTATGTTAGACCAAGACAAAGATTTTTTAAAATTTACAACAAATAAAAGAAAATATTCTATTATTTCATCATTATGGCATATACTATTTAGTATATCCTCTCTATGTAATATTTCAACAGACACAGAAGCTTAAAATCTTGGTTAGCAATTTTGCTTGCATTGAATTCATAGTAGCTGTACCTAGAGTGACCATCTGTTCCTCGTGCAGACTCTGAGTTTCTGAGCGCTGGGGGGAATCCTCACTCTTGATGGAGCTAGCGGGGCTGCCAAGGGGGGAGGACACCTGGAATTATTACAAAATCTTAATTTAAAACACTATGCACATTGGAACTACAGTGCCCGTTTCTGCTGCTGCGATGTGTACAAAGAATAGAACAATTTCAATACAGTTAAACACGGTTATAGCAACAAGCTTATAATGAATTGACACTTACAGTGACTTTATTACACGTTGTAAACTTGACGGATATAACGAACTACGCTTAAAACGAAGCAAAATCACCCATCCTTGGCACTTCGTTATAAGCGTGTTTTTTTACTGTATATGATAACAATGAAAAATTACCGTATGTGCAAATATGAACATAGCTATAAATGTACTTGGATATCAGATGATTAAAATACCAATACTGAAAATGAGCATGTCTACACTTCTAATAATACATAACTTATAACTTTTAAGTATTTACAAATAGTCATAATGGCAAGTTTTAAATTTAATCAGGTACCAAATATTCAATGCAATTGCCATGGTAATACACAGGAAATCTATGCAAGATCAACTAATACATGTACCAACAATTTCTACACTTAGTGCCTATAAATAAAACCTTGTGTAGGTGATAGCCCTGACCTCTGATGCTGCACTGCTTGGTACGCTGCCTGCTGAGATGTTCTCTTTGTTCCAGTAGTGGGTGTGGATGATCTCCAGCAGCATGACGGCACTGGCCATGCCTCCAAGGCCATGGTTCTGGTAGGTGTGCTCCAGGCCGTGGATGATGGCCTTTACCAGTGTCAGCATGCCTTTGTACACAGGCTTGTTAAGAGTCTGCAAGAAATTTTTATAAATATAGTCTAAAATACTAACCATGTTCAAGAAAAACCCTTTGTTTTGGCTTGTTAAAGGGACTTGGACACGATTTGAGCTAATTTTTTTCAAAATTTATTTTTTCATTTTTAATGGTCAATATGGATGTTTTTAATGCTCTGTCAAAATTTGAAGGTCAAATATCGAGTTACAAGCGAGTTACACAGGTTAAAATTCTTTGTTTAGTAAACAAAGATCAAGTCCTGTTATTGTTTACATATGTCTTGAATTGGTAAAAGTTTCAATCTAATGTTGTATTTTGTTGTTGATAAACTTATTTATGAACACATTTAATAAGTTTATCTTGTTTCCACAAGTTATTTTGTCAAAGAAATGGTAATTTCTTTACTTTACATTATTTGTAAACAAATATAAGACTCGAGCTTTGTTTACATAACGACTTCTTTCCTCTGTATCTCGCTTGTAACACGACTTCTAACATTCAAATTTTGGTAAATCATTCAAAATACACAAGTAAACTATTTAATACATAAAAATCAAAAATCAAATTTTCATCTGAAATCGTGTCCAGGTCCCTTTAAGATTCTCAGAAAAAAATCAATCATTTAGCATTTTTAAACATAATTATTAAAAAATAATTAACAAAGAATTCTACACAACAACTTTGCTCTCTTAAAAACAGTAATTTTGGTTTCATTTTACTTGGTCCAAAAATCAGTTTTCTTGGCAAGCATAGTCATCCAGATATGATCTTTTCATATTTCTTAGTTTTTGTAATAACATCTTTATGTTTATATAACTGGACGTGAATACAAATATTATGAAACTTGCAAAAAATTGCATTCATTGGAAACATGGTAAAGAATGTTCCAAGGAAAAATTCAATAGCTCAGAAAAAAATGAAGCATGCTGCCATAAAAATTATTATATGCAATCATTTATTGAACTTTATTTGCCAAGACAATTACCACATCCTCGAGATGAGGGGTATCATCTGAGAGCTTCTTGTCCAGGTTGCGGTTCAGCCTGCTGACAATAAAATTGCGGTAGTTTTCATCCTCCATCAGTTTACGGATCCTTCCCAGTTTTAACCAGCTGACCCCCTGACCTTCTAAAACACTGTTGACAACCTCCTTCAGGAACTGCTGGTTCTCACTAGAATGCATTAATTAGCGCAAAAAGATTTACCCAGTGTTTTATAATACATTCAATTATTTTTTTCATGAAAAAAGCAATAAAATTTTCTTAAAACATTCTCAGTTTCTCTTTCATTTCAAATTGATCGTGGCATTGCTTTTGGAGATAAATGACATAAGCGCTAGTGATGATTGACAGAACTAAATATTATGGTAAACAAATACAAGGTTTCAATATCCAATAATTCTCATGCATTTCTAATGCCTTCCTAACAAACCATTGAGATAGTGGCAGATCTTCGACGTGCCAAAAAATTTTAACAGGGGTGCTACATGTTTCACTGAGCCACAATAAAATATTACTGTGGCATTTGTGCACAGCAAAAAGGCTTAAAATTGTACCCTACAGTAATTCTGAATAAATCATAATGAGTACAAGTTACGCACCTGTTTGAAGCACTTTTGTTGTCTGATGCCCCTTGCTTGGTTCCCATCTCCTTCTGTTTCCGGCTGGTGGCATGTTTGACTAGTCCTGACTTCTCCACCAGGGCCTTACGGTTCCCTAAAGAATACAATATCAGCTTTGTTTAACATACAACCAGATACCACATCAAGCATACAGCTGAAAGAAACTTACACTGATATTTCATCATGAAATCAGAAACGACAGAGAATTTGTGTAGTAATGATGGACCAATGCCTCAAAATTTGAATTTCATACAACTTTTTTTCTTTATTTTACAAGTATCATATCTGTAATAAAGTGCAGACTTGAAGATGTTCAGTAATAACAATCTAAATTTATGCAAAGCATCTTTTAAAGTAGAACTTTTCTAAATCATTATTCAAAGCTTCTATCCCACTAAAATACCCTTCAATTTTAAGAAAAGCAATACATGTAATATAAAATTCAATTACTTCATATACATGTATTCAAATGGCAATTATGACAATCAAAATAAAAGAAAGTAAAACTTGAAACAAATAACAATTAAGGGGTCACATTAAAACTACTTGTCTTTATATTTATAAAATTTCAATAATTGGTCATGTCCCTGAAAAAGAAAAAATACTGCAAACCACAAATTTCTAAAAATCTTCAAATGAAGCTATATTTGATGTAACTTTAAACTTGACTTTTAAAATTAAAAAAAAAATTATTGATATTTTACAAAATTATTCACAAATAGGCCCTATACAGTAGGAAAGCATACATGTCATAGTCTGTACACTGTATACAGGGTTATTTTCGCCCCATGTTATTTTCGCCTTTCTTTACTTGCACACGGTCCCCCCCCCCACCCCCCGTCTTGAATTCGCCCAGACATAGTTGTGTTTAAAGAAAGTTAATTCGAAACATTAAAATTTTCCATGTCCTAAAATTCCCATAAATTCCCTCACCGACAAAAAAGGTGAAAGGGGTGAAAATAAAACGGGGATGAATATTTCCCTGTATACAAATTTTTATAAATACATTTTGACAGAGAACTTTGTAAAAGAAATGCAAACCAAAACACAAGTCTCCATTATTATTTTGATTTCTCCTTCTTCAGAGCTTAAACTTACTTTGCTATTTTGTTTATTTGTGTTTATAACAGTGTATAACCATTTATTTCTTAAGAAAGTTAATAAAGAAGTTTTTCTTCAGGGAATGGCAAAGCATTTTATTATTAATTATAAATCTTCTATACATCTGTAGTGTAGTTTGCTAATTGATGTAAACAAGTGCTGTTCTAGCAGACATGCATGTACCGTACAAAACCCTACAAGCACAAATACTTGGGTACATGAACATAACAGCCACATCATCAGCTTATCAAAGCCTGCAATAAAGGGACCCTCCATATTGGAAAAGATTTTTTAAAAATCCCAAATTTATGTAAAGAAGATGCAGTTAACTTGACTTTTATCTAGATTTCAACTTCAATTTTTTTCCTTAATCAAAATAATTCTACAGCTCAGAAAGTCAGTATTATATAAACTTCTTTTTTTTTCATTAAATTATTATAAAATCATATCCCAATTTGACCAAAAAACTTGATAATTTAAATTTCCAATCTAAAGAGACATTACCAAAACATGCAATGACAACCTTTTATACTGATATTCATTCACAAAACTACAATTTATAAATTGTTCATTCAGCTGAACACTAGCATTAGTAAAAGCAGTTCTCATGCACCAACAAGAGGAGTGCAGAGAAGTTGAACTTGCATACAGTGTTAGTGGAAATTTATAAGTTTATCAATGTCCCTGTGTTTACCCAAGATGTATCCACAATCTGAGTACAACAGCACTATAAACAATAGCTGTGCAGAGGCTGTATTTAAGCTACAGTGGGAGCAGGAAGGGGGAGAGAACTGAAGGAGCACCTACCAAGAGGAGCGAATGGTTTAGCGGACTTTTGCTGAGTGGTGTGTGGTGATCTTGTGGAGCCTAGAAACACAGAACAGGAACTTGGTCATCCAAGAAAAAAAAAGCCACTGCACTGATTTAAAGCTTGATCAACAAGCCACATCAATGCAACACACTGCATTCAATATATGTACAGTATAAGTATATAGCTTGATACACATCACACAAAAAAAAAATCATCATTTGAAGCAAAAGTCTTATGATAGAACAACTAGAAAAAGTCTTATATTGTGCAAGCATTTCAAGTAATAAAATATATTTTCCTTGAAGATTTCAAATTTATGTTATTACAAAAAAAACAACCAAAAACCAAGCTTTTCATATTGACTTTTGACAGCAGCTACTGTTATATATATATATTTCTACTTAAAAGAGAAAAGTTAATAAAAAAAAAAAATGCGTAAACTGAAGCAATATATAGGAGATCTTTAAAGCTGGCTAGTTTTCTGAATGTCTTATACATGTACATGTATATGCATAAAAATATATATCGAACATGAATATTCTGCATGCAATCCATAGATAGAGTCAAATATAACATGTAAGTCAGACTCTTCCAAAATAAACATATATACCCACAGATATTGATCACAGTTCACAAGATATAAACTGACAACCAATCATATTTCGAAGTCCTTGATTTATGGAAGTCCAAATATTGATTGACAATAAACAAAAAAGAGTTATAACAGCAATGGTAGGAGGGCCTAACACCATAATTCTGGTATAGATTCTATACAGGGCAGAGTGTGTGATTGTGTTACCAGGGTCTGATCTTTGCTCAAGCACCTCTTCATCATCTGAAGCTAGTAAACAAGAAATCTTGACAATATATCAAATACACCAATATCGATTCTCTCCCTTTAACGTCTGGAGATATATATCTATATACACATTTACCTGCTGTCAAGATTGGTTTTATGTACTGTGAGAGATATTTTTAAGCAAAGAAAATCTATTATCATTCAATTGACTCCTTCTAGTAGTAAACAGCCTAGTATCTAGTTTACAAACTATTGATCATCTAATCAATGCAATCTTGGATGGCAGCATCTGCATTTATATACAGCCCTCTAAAGTGTTAGCTAAAACTTATCAATATTCATTGAAAATGATGAATATAGAATTGAAACTTTGAACATACCGAAAAATTCTGACATGGTTGTGCTTGCAGACTGGGCAATGTCTGTCAGTTCATTGCTGAAATGGCTGAAGGTGGACATCAGAGAGTCTGGAGTCGATGTCCTCTCTCCCTACATGCAACATTAATGAAAAGAGAAATATTGTATTACAGGTCCTTCCCTCCACTATTAAAATGGACCTAATTCACTTTGCTCATGCTATTTGTATATTGGCAATATTATTGCACAGGTAAAATGCAATTATATTGCACAGGTAATTCAACCTGGATTTTAGCAATATATCATCATATGAATTAGGATCAATAAAAGCTTGAAAATAAGTGATTACTTCAGTGTAATGAATCAGCACTAAACATTACATCTACGGTACATGTAGATCAAATAATATATATTATATATATACATTATCATCATACTTTTCAAAGAGATTTAAGAGGCAATAAATGATAAGAATGTACTCTGACAATCTTTTCACTACTACATGTAACTGCCATTACCTTTGGATTTGGACTTGATCTGGTGCTACCATTGTCCTTCCTAACATTAGGAAGCCCTAAATTCTCTGGCCCTCTATTCCCTGTTGTCAAAGGTTTCTCGTAGGCCTCGAACGCCGAGTTCAGACTCCGAGTCAGGGGCTGTAAAGGGGGGCGCTTTGGCAGCTCAGGGGTACTGTTGTTTGAGCCAACACTGTCTGGTCGACTGAAATATCATATTGATCTTTTAAAAAATGTCTGGGCTTATTTTGCTTAACACAAATACATGTATATTGATTCACATATGAGTTACATTTTAACAAAACAGGTGCTGTACACTCTTCAATTATATATTCAGCAGATGTCTGAAATTATCAATACTCCGATAAACATCTTACCTTTTTAAAGCATTTAGAGTTGGGGTTACATTTCCCGAATCATAGCGAAACTTCTCTCCAACTAACTGAAATAATTCATAAAAATAAGATGTTTTCATACATGTACATATTCAAGATCCAGTGTTTTATTTTGAAAAAGGCTGATTTATCTGTATCATATATAGAACAATATAATGCAGTCTATTTTAATTTTCCTCCTATTATAATTTTTTAATAGAAAATGTTTAAAATCATATCATTTTCTCTTTCAAAATTTTGTCCACCAGAGATAAAAAAAATTTCA
Organism: Magallana ariakensis; assembly: GCA_020458035.1. NCBI lineage: Eukaryota > Metazoa > Mollusca > Bivalvia > Ostreida > Ostreidae > Magallana > Magallana ariakensis. The sequence continues at coordinate 17,187,100 of CM035818.1, read as the reverse complement.
AACTTCACTTTAAACAATCTACATGCAGGTACTGGTTACATTAACAAGAACAAGCAATGATGCATCCAGTACATACCTCCACTGGGGGTTGACCCCGTGACCTATTGACCTCCTCCTGACCCAGGGGGTCCTTGCTGTAGGTGGGGCTAGATGAGTCTGAGCTGCTGAGGTCGCTCTCCAGCATGGAGAAGGCGGAGTCACTGGTGGTGACGGATGTCTCCGGGAACTGTAGTTTGTCAGGCGGGGAGTAGACCTTGGACTCGTCCACTGCCAGGACCTGGTTCTCAGGAACAAATGCTGAAAGACATTCAAAAGGCTTCATTAGTCATGGTACTGGTATGCTTTATTCTCATACACTTATCAAAACTGCAAGGCATATTGTAAAGGCCGACTTATATTTGCTGGCTAATTGCACTAGTTTCATAAACTTATTAAATGCTGCAAGACACATGTTGTAAGGGTTCTTAATTCCTGGCATGCTTTATTCTGACTAATTAATTCTTACAGCTAATGATTTTATTTGTTTTTCTTACAATTTCTTAATAATATAAGTTTAAGGTATGTATATTCATAATCTCATTCAGGTACCAGTCATCATAAAACAATGTTTAGGAGTGTTCTGTAAAAGGATATGATCTTAATGTAAATGATGATCATCTCACCACTTTTTTCTCCAGTAAAAAAAATTCCTAAGAAAATATCAAAGATGAATTGCTTGATTTATGCAAGTCAACAGGCATGAATCTTTCAACATAAAAATCCATACAGTATGACCATCAAACAGGAAATATATTTTTAAAAAAATACACTTCTCATACGAAAAAACATTTAGAACATCCCTGGTGTGTGCATGTCTATCCTCATTCAGTGCTTTAATTCTCATGCCAAGTCTTGGTTATCTTTTGCTCCAAAGCAATAATAATAAAAAACCTCAAGCTACAGGCACTTAGGAAAACTGGGCATCTCAATAAGAAATCATCCATAAACAATGAACTGCTCTAGCTTGTTAAAATGATTGCATGCCCAAATCAATTCAAACACTGGCATGATGTTGGCTACCTTTCAATAAAAGCATTTTCTTTGCATGTTTTCTTAGAATAAGCTGCATTTATTATAATTCATTCTGACCAAATTTGCAATAAAGCCTGTATTTAGCTTGGAATACATTCAAACAAAAATTGGACATTTTTAATCATAGATCATTTTAAATAAACTTTCCATAAATTTTAAAAAGATCTTGCAAATAAACTAGTTGTTTATTGTCCCGGACAGAAACAATTTTGATCATTAGTATTACAGTACTATACACAAATTTACCAGATAACCAATGTCAAAACCCTTTTGCATTTTGGTGAATGTATTTTTAATTTATTACTAACATCGTGATTTTAATGTAACTGCTACTTCTAATTATCATATTTCATCATATTTCTCTGCTAAGTTAATTAGCAGAAAAAAATCATACTTATTATGACATATCCATGCAACAAAGGTAGCCAGTCCATCATTTAATTAAAATTGTACCGTACTTAAAAAAAAATTTACAACCCCAAAATAATCAATGCCAACTCTTCAAATGGCCAATATACATGTATGCATGCTGGCATAAATCTATGAGAATGACTTCATGATCCACAGTTGTCTGATAATTTGCAAAAATTTAAGTTTTGTGAAAATTCCCTAATTTAATTTTGTTAAAATGAACAAGAAAAGATCATTACATATCATTTGATCTATAAATTAACAATATTACTTTCCAACTATTACATGCCTACAGATACTTTATGTAATTTCCATTCCTCAATTATGCATCAAAGTTGAAGGAATGTCCTTTTATAAAAAAAAATATTTTGAAGCTAAACAGCAGAGCTTGAACGAAGCTTATCAAAACCATATAAAGATTCAAGTAGGAAATAGCTCACCCACACATATGCTCAAAATAAATGAAAAGTAAATGAAGTGAAAGAATGCCATTAAAGTTGCCTGTCCCTTAGGTCTCACAAATTTCCTTCCAGAGAAAGTCTGACATATATTTAGCTTTTGAAAATGGTAATGGAAATAAAGATGTACTGTTAAAGTATTTTAAGCCAGATTTACTGGTAGGCATCTAGAATATTATTATTTAGCAGCATTATCAGAGTAAGTAATATAAAACAATAGAAAAAAAAATATAAAAATCGATGAACAACAATGCAACCGAAACACCTGAGCTAATAAATTCAGCAGACATACACCCAATACATCAGAGTTAACTTGTTTAAGTGTGATCGTTTTTTTGTACATTTACAAGTTGTCAAACATTTCCAAGGGACAGACAACATTCAAATAAAATATTAATTTGTCAAAAAAAAATAAAGTGTAGGATGTGGAATTGTGGTAAAAAAAATTACCACTTCCTGTCACTTCTGTCAAAAAGAAATGGTGTCCATTTAATTAGACTTCAGTTTGGTAATAATTACAACAACACAGAGCAACTTGTTTGATCATGCAATTCAAATCACAAGAGACTGATAGAGCCTTGATGGTAAAACTGTTTCTAAACAGCCTTCAAAAATAGCATTCTTCAACAACTGGAAAATATGAATTCAAATTTTACATGACTGTACATGTAATTTACAAATTTGTGATGCAATATCTTTACCAAAACTTTTCTAGATATTGTACATGGAACAATCTCTAAACCAATTAAAGCATTCAAAGGTTTATAACGAAAAAATAAATGGAGATGAAAAATAATCAGATTACAACCATTTGTTCTCTATCAAACAGGTTGCTCTGAAGTTTGCTATGTTCAAGTTCAAAAGCATATAATTTCAGAACTTTACCAGCAGATTTCACTTTACATGTAAAGCAATACAACAAATGTACAACTTTGAAGTTTACAAATGTTTTTTACTGTAAGCAATTAAACACATGTAACTAGAACTTCTGCAGCACAGCGTATTTGGATGATAAAATACCTGGCGTATCGCCGTCTATCTCGCTGTTGATCATATCTGTGACGTAATCGCTGAGGGAGGAGTAGGAGGAGCTTGTGCTCTCTGCCCCGTCACTGTCACTGCCACTCTCATCTGTCAATCAAACACAAAATCCATTTACCGGCATATCTATAAGTTTGTTCAAAGAAGTCCAAAAGCAGTTACCAATTAAAGACCATTCAGTGAATAAATTCATGTCGTTAAATCTGACAAATACAATTGGAAAATTTCATAAAATTGAATCAGATTTCAGACCCACCTGTTGGGTTTTCATCACTATAGATGCCTGATGATGAGGTAAGAGCTGTGCCTAATGAGGACCCATCATCATAAACCCGGAATTCTATTGGTTGGAGCTGATGGGCGTACCACTTTGGTTTGTCCCCAATCAGAAGGGGGTCGTACACTGATGTCTGTACTCGAAGAAAGACTACATTCTTTGGACTAAGCATCCACTCTGCAAAGAACTCCACAGCCTGTTGGACATAAAAAAAAAAAAACAGGTCAGATTTTGATTGTAGTTTTTTAAATCACTAGGCTATCTTAATACAGATATTCTAAATTAATCATGAATTGTATAATCAGGTGAATTAATAATCATACCCTTATTTCTCTCTCTCTCTCTCTCTCTCTCTCTCTCTGCATATTAAAACAATTAGGGTTTATCTTAAGAGGTTGATAGCCATTAATGAATTGATGGGGGAACTTTCAGAAAAAGACATTGACCTGAGTTCTGGAGAGCCTGGCTGTGTAGTGTGTCCGGACTGGTCTGGATTTAAGAAAGCTGTACATCTGGAATGCTACCACAGGACGTGGATACAGGCGTAAGGTCCGGGTGTGCTCAGCAAAATTACCCAGGGTATTGGACGAATTCAAATAACGAATCTGGATAAGAAGAAAAAATATCTCAGATTCTTTTAACACAACATGAAATTCAAAAATTCTATAAACAAGAATAAGTTACTTTAGTACTGACACTGACTAAATTATCTTTAAATTTGCAGTTTCAGGCAAATCGTACTCCTCACATATGTTAAAATGATAAAATGATTTTTTTTCTTATTATTACCATTGCAACTCTAGTAGCCACATCCACCGAATCCACATCATTTCCATATATAAGTGGATTGAATCCAGTCTGAGAGGAAAAACTTTCTCGTCGTTTCCAGGTATCCGGATTCTGGGCTAAAGCATCCAGGTTTTTAATTGGTTGAGGAGTCATGGACATACTTGCAAGAGCCTTGATAAACATAAAAAAATTATTAATAAATAAAGGAACATACTACAAAAAAAAAAAAACAACACAAATGAATTTAATTTGATAATGTTAAACTTAAGATTTCAAGCAACTCTTTTGAAAAACTCTTTTTTAATTATAAAGATTAATAAATTTAGTTTAATGCCATGTACAAGTTTCTTATCACTGGACATTTAACATGTGTATCCCCGACCACTACACACCTGTTTAAGGTGATTTCTCAGGTGTGTTCCTTCAGGTTCAGGAAGGGGAGGTAACTCTTCATTTCTCCCTATTGTCATCTGTTAATCAAACACAAGAACATTTATATTTCCATAAAAAAGCATTTTTTTCCTCACTGTCCAGAAAAATATTGTAAAAGGGAATATTTATAGTAGTAAAATTACATATATTTGAAACCTTAGACTTAAATTGATGAGGTATTCTTTATCCAAATACATGAACATGGATGTTCCTCCATTAAACTTAATATCACAACAGGTTGTGTCCATGATGTCTAACTGTTTGTGTTGTAAACATTATGGGGAATCTCAAGTCATGGAAAAATGTACTAATGCATGAAATATTCAATACTCTAACAAGGAAGTAAAATTCAAATCAATCAGTCAATAGATCAACTGATTGAAAATTACAGTCGTACAACAAATAACCCATTAGAAAACTGTGAAACTGTTTAAACAGTTGTACACAACAAGATCAGTGAGAAACACTAGAAAAATGCAATGTCGTAAAAATTTTTACATTTTATTTCTGCTAGATAACAGTTTGTAGTTTTTAGTACATTCTCTCCTTGATGATCTTAAAATTACACTAAAAACACATTTTGTTTTTTAGTGGCTGCAGCTTTTAACATAGCGTAAATTTATTGATTTTCCCTCAGTCTCAATACACTGCTCTGAAACATTACTGTATAAATAATGCTATATTTAATATCTGTATTATTGTGAAAGGAAGATCCAATGTGTTAAAATGCTTTAGGCTATGGTATCTTTATCTGAATGCATGAATCTACAGATGTCAAATTCCTTTCCTTTTTTATCTTATTATTCTTCAAGGTTTTCTTTCATCTTTTGTTTCATTTACATTGAATCTGACCATGCTCTGATCTTCTAAGTTTAATTAAAATCGTGAGCTATGAGGACGAATAACAGAAAGTTATTAAAATGAACGGTTTGCTAAAAAAAAACTTTATCTTCATCTGTTACATTTTTGTGTGTAGCATATTGTACCTTTTGCTTTTTTTCTATTTAACTCAGAGCCCAATCAAATCTACTGAATCAAAGCTCAGATGTATGTAAACCTCAACATAACGGTGATATTTCACCACACAGCATTTTCTCTGTATTCAGTGATATCAACTGAGAGGAGAGAAAAAGCCCCAACAAATCAAACACAATCTTTTAAATCCATGTCACATCCAGTTGCAGACAGCCAGAAAATTTCTCCCTTCTCTCTCTCTTTTTCTTCCGCTTCCAAAAATTGATCCTGATTTGGACTTAAATAAGACCAAACTAGGAGATCAATACCGACCAAGCAGACAGACTGTGTGGGATGCCAGCGCAGGGCAATCAACCCCCGTGTATTCAGCGGCTGGGGTCCTTAGGGACAACTCTCTTTTATAAACAGCTAACCGAATTCCCATCTGTTGCACATCTCTTGTGTCATGCATATACATACAAGTCTATGTATGGCAGTTCAAAGTGACTGTATTGATGTACATACAACGATAATAGATCTTGTTTTAAGGGGTTGCTCACCTTCAATAATCCCTAGTGCAGATAAAACTGAATACAATATTCAGAGCTTATAATATACATTGGTACTTAGGAGCCAAGAAGTTCTCCTTACCTCTTATATTTCTCTTTAAATATGGATGCTTATTTTCCATACTGTAGACTTCTTATACGGTATTTAGCGTGTACAGTATTTGGCGGAAAATTATTTTTCAACAAGTTAGTGTGGATTTGATTAAGTGTTATTTCGGACTTTGCCAATTCTAATACATATAAGAATGGTAATGGTATTTAGTGATGTACTTGATTTAGCACAAGCGGCTTTCTGCCAAAAATGCTTAAAAGAATACACAGCCAAATAGGTAACATGATACAGTATGTGAAATGTCAAATTCAAAAGTGTTTCACATGACTGATTGATTCGATTTTCACGGTGGCTAGTGGAATAAATGAGTGGTTATCAGAATCAATACATATTATACATGCATGTATTAAGCAAGGAGACACTGTTCCAAACATCCTGAGGGTTTATGTTCCTGTGATATTTAGATTATAATTATCTTCCTGAAATATTTTTTACCAACTCAGAAAAAAATTCAATATTTTTTCCCAACTGATATCTCATGGTTTTACAGTTCATTATCAACTCTTTCATGAGCAGATTATAGAACAAATACTGTAATTTAATAGAAAAAAAAGTATCCAACATTCAAAACAAGTTTCAATCAATAATTGAGACAGAAGAACTCTAGAGCATACAGTACATCAAAAGTTGGCCATTAACTTTAATTCAATGTTTTTCTTGTTGGATAATGCAATCATCATTCGTTATTTATGCATCTTTATGTCAGGGGGGAAAAACACCTCTTTTAAAAAGTCTAAGCTTTAAAACACACAAGAACATTGATCAACTTCGATGATTCCTGAGCAAGATAACAGGTAAACATGCATATGAAACAGCAAATTGAAACCATCACTCAACCAATAACTGAGACACCTGTCTAGAATGTAACACAGAAACACTAGCTTATACCGAGCAGGTCTTTGTATGCAACCTTATGAAAGCCAACAAATTCTCTTTGATCATGTATTCTGAGCACACAACGCCAAGTGCATGCAGTCAAGTTTACAATTATGGTGCAGTGAAATTCTAACCCTGTTGGAGTCTAAATCCACCAGCCAGACATCATCCGGGAGCTTGAAGTTGTTCTTGTATGGCAGGAAGCTTGCTGGTACCCCGATGATGAATGGAGTTGGGGCTAGAAGCAGCTGCAAAATCAAATGGAATATAATAATATAATACCTATTAATACATGTTCCAGGTATATCATGTTCAGTACACCATTGACAAAATCACAAAATTATATATGCATTATGTAACTTTAGTTTCGATGCAGGATGTCTTTTGGGGGTTTACACAACTTTTTTACATGGTGATCAATCTAATTCTGTAAGCTAATGTGCCTATAGTATGAATAATTTTCATGCAAATACTGTAAACGTATTACATTTGGCTGTGTATTCTATTTAGCGCTTTTGGTGGAATGCGGCTTCCGCTAAATCAAGTGCATCGCTAAATGCCATGCATATATATATAAGAATAGGCATATTCAGGAATACGCTAATTCATATCCACGCCAACTTGTTCAAAATGTAATTTCCGCCAAATATTGTACACGCCAAATATAATAAGTTTACAGTAGTCGCAAGTTATGCCTTCACCATATTCTTCTATTAAACAATTGGCTAAAATAACTTGCATCTACCAAAAATTACAACACAGAACCAAATAAAAGAATGACCATAAAGGTTAAAATAACGTGGAAATTATAATCCCTGATAAATTGGCCAGACATTTTGACATTGACTGATCTTGTTTTGGCGAAGAAGTTAATATGATAAAATTTGAAGTTTCAGACAAAAACATGGTCAAAAGCAGACAAAATGAATTTGCCTCATCTCGCATTTTGACAGCTTTTTAAACCTAATAGTTCGATCAGTAATAAAAACAGCACCCACTTCTAAAAGCTTCTGGAAAAGCTTCTGTACTACAGAGACAACTTTGAATTGATAGCTCTCGACAGTTTTACAATCCATGTTCATCACAATTACTTTTCTTTACAGTAGAGTACTTCAATAACCCTGCCTTTATTGCACCACTCAGTGGGACAACCTTGTGTAATTAGCTGCCAACTTTTGTAAATCATGTGATACAGTTACTGCAGCGGATCCGATCAGATACAGAGGCCAAATCACGTTTTATGTCTGCCCACCTCGCAATACAGCTTTACATTCCCTTAATTCTGACTGATTACAACTCATTGCTCGAGACCTTTCAATTATTGAAGCCCTGAGAATTACAGAGTTCGAGTTTTTTCTTCACCAAACACTTACTTGTTCTGCAGAGGACATGCAAGTTGGCAGCAGTGGAATCACAGGGAACATGTATTCTAAGGGGTAGAGCATGGCAACGAAGGCCATCACGCTCATGGAGAGGGCATTGTAGTCACGAGACTGCATCACAACCTACAACCAGCAAAAACAACATGTTTGTTAATATTTCAGCAAGATACCGTATATCCAGTAATTTTCGTGTTGATCTAATTTTCACTTTTTCAAATCACAAATTATTGAATACGCAGAAATTATACTCTATATTATTTTCTATAAGATACTTTTTAAATCGCAAAAAATGACAAAATGATGCAAATTAAAAATGCTACACATTTTCCCCATTTTCGCAAATTTTGTGACATGATCGAGAAAAAACCGGGTATATGGATCAACTAAATTTGTTTATACATGTATATCAAAAGTACAATACTCTTGAAATTTCACACAAAGGATTCATCTATTTATGTCTTTGTTGACTTTTTAACCTTTAGGACACACTTTTTACAGTTTGTAAAATTTAACATGTCTGCTTCTGGATAGTATTACATTTCTAATTGAAATACTTGTGGTTCAGTGATCTGTATGTCATATTAATCGTAAATACCGGTACATCTTAGAAAAATTCAAATTTGAACCTGAATGCTTATTGGGTTTTTTTTTTAAAGGTTCCTTATATGTTTCATAACTTTATATGCATGTTTCTTTACATTACATGGTTCTTTACCTTTATGGTTCTTTACCTTATAGGGTTATTAATCTTCTTTACCTTATATGGTTCTTTACATTACATGGTTCTTTAATTACCTTACAGGGTTCTTTACCTTATATGCATGTTTCTTTACCCTTATTTGGTTCTTCAAAACTTTGTATGGTTCTTTACCAAATATGGTTTTTTAAATTACCTGATATGGTTCTTAATCTTACATGGTTCTTTACATTTTAAGGTTCTTCACCTTATATTCCAGCATGATGGCAGTGAGCACCTTCAGACAGGTATCCACCCCCAGCAGCTCCAGGGGGAGATGGAGGGGGAAGTCGATCAGGGAGAACCTGGTGTGGTCAGGCAGGGCAAACAGGAGAGGGGCTTGTAGATCTTTTGGCAAAACTTGCACCTGTCAAGGAAATTCAGTGTGTAGGATATATGCTATTAAAACAGCAAACTATTACTGACATTCTGATATAAAACTAGTATTAACTGAATATCTACACTGGTATTATTCATTGTAAATCCAAGACTACAACCATAAAACCCAAATACCAGCTATTTCTGGTACATGTACATAAAATGTATGCATATAAAATATGGTACTTATAAAACTAAGATTTTAAAATGAATTTTTTTCTTTTTGGTTAGACTGCTATTCTGCTTCTTACTAAGTCATTAAAATTACTTCAGCAAATTAAGAAACTCTGAAAACAGTCTTTTTACTCTTACAAAGAAAGTAGATCTATTGCACTGCTACCTAGCTGTCATTAAAAATACCTAGGTACAATGAAAACAGTCTTACACACCACATGTAATACAAAGAGCAGCAGACCTGAGGCACTGATACCTGTTGAGTATGTGCACTGGTTCTTCAGAACATTACAGATCTAATGATACTTGTTTGTTATAGTACACACAAAAAAATGTTTTCATCTATAGTACTTTTACTCTCTCAACACAGAATAGGAGCAGATACCGGTACATGCCCTTGAATGTACTTCATTGTATTACAGACTGATACAGGTGTACTAGCACCTGTATCATGAGTACATGTACTATTACAGAACATCACAAAAATATACCGGTGCATGTTTATATATATAGTATATGTATTTATAATCTGTGAAAAAGCCCAGATCAGGAGTAACACATAGCAGAACCAGGACAACTTAATCATCCATAAATTATCAACAGAATGCTGAAAGTAGCACTGGATATTATTTGATACCTATGTGATAATAATGGACCATAATGGGCTAATTATGAATTATTTATTATGCAATATTACCACTTGTCATCCGGATCTTCTGACAACAGCATATAAATGAGGGACGGGATTTATTGATTTAGTGGGGGTAAACAAGACTGGTCGTGTCTGGCGATTCAAATGCAAAACGAATATTTTCTTGCTACCAAACATAAAAATATTGTTCCTCTTTTAAGCACCCTCATCAGATTTCGAATCCAGTGATGCCGATTATTCATATGATTCATTATATTGGTATTGCAATTCATATTAAGGGTTTTTTTGGTGTTTTTGTTCTAAAATGTATAAATATTATCGCCCACATGAATATGCAGGCTGACTGCATGTTTCTTTTATCCCATTGACTTTATTCTGTCTCCGTATTTTTTTCATGTCAGCATGTGATTTGATATACAATCTCGATTGTTGTGTTTGAAAGTGGCCGGGGGATTTGTCAATATCAAATTTTGATTTTATTAATAAAGCATAGATATTACTCTCTAATAAATCAATCATAGGTGCAATACAATAGGAATAGCTTAGATGAAGCAATCTATCCTTGACATTTTCATTCATATTAATCGTTAGCTGTGCCTCATTGTGTTAAACTAATATCTGTATATGTATTATCAGAAGTTTTGTTTTCTAGCATCTGACATAATAATGGTAACAGATCTATGGATTACTTGTTACAAGGAGTGGGTGAAAATCTGAATATTATATAACTGATAGTGACAGTTTGCAACAAAGAACCAACATAAAACCCATACATAATTTTAACCAAACACAAGAATTATCAACAAGCTATAACTACTGTACAACATCAACAATATAAAAGTTACCTCCACTCTGGTCTTTCCAGGAACCGGTACAGGTGCACTGAGAAGTCTTAGCACCCATGTCTCGATTTCTTTGACCTCATGCATCACCAGCCCTGTCAGGTTATCGGTCCCTTGTCCCGTCAGCACCCCCCATACTGTGTCCCTGCAGCCAAAAACAAGATCTATAGTTATTTTCAATCATAATGCAAATTCAAAATGGCTGGTGCATAAACTTAAAGACTTTCTAGAGTCTGTGAAATCATTATATAATATTTGTGTATATAGGACTGATTCGATGTGTTTTCACACAGTGATTTATCACCCTTGCAAATCAGGATTGTCATTCTTGTGTAATAACTTGGAAAATGTTTAGAACATATTGATCATGTTGATAGAATTAAAGCTTAAATCCATGAAAAGAAAAGGTTTAGCCAGTTTTTGCAAGAATTTAACATTTAAAGCCCTGATACTAAAAATTGATAACAAATCCCTCATGTTTTAAGATGTTAATTGCATTGAGAAGACAAACTCACTAAAATTTATGAAAATCTTGATATCCAAAAAACTTGATGCAACTAATCCATTTTAACTTAATGAAAATCTTAGTGATCGACAAATGCGATTAGGATGAAAATTGAATTTAAAAGCAAAAATGGTCATGATTTAATTCAAAGGGATTAACACTGAGTGATCACCCAATTTTTTCCTGGTATTTTTTTCAGTATGTTTTGTCTACAGATTTGAACAATATACTTCAAGATATTCTTGATACAACCACATTAAGGTATGAGATACCTTATTGGTATAATTATTATATGTCTTTCTTAAAGTAACAGCAATTCAGTAGTAAGAGCGAAGTTTTGTCAACAAATCATCCATTTCTAAAGATTTTGCCATTCAGTCCAATTTAACAAGAAAAAGAAATACTATCTATCAGCTACTATTGCTACCATGAACCCTATTTAAAGGTTTAATGGTCCTCAAATCTTCACCTAACATACACAAAGATCAATATTCAATGTCAACATGCTAGCTTTATAGCCCCTGGCAGTTTACACCTACACATGAATACTTAAATTCACTATATCCATCGAACTTGAAAGCCCGCATTGGAAGACACTTTTTTTTTTATACCTGACATTATAAAGGTCACAAATTTAAATACACTTATCATTATGAAAAGAAAAATTGCTAAGTATTCCAGGCTATAACTGAATGGTTGCTTTAATATGGGATCTATAATCATGAAGATTATTTAAACCCATGACAGTTTAGCCTATATAACTGAGAGAGAGAGAGAGAGAGAGAGAGAGAGAGAGAGAGAGAGAGAGAGAGAGAGAGAGAGAGAGAGAGAGAGAGAGAGAGAAAGTTTAATATTATTATATTTGATATTATATTTGAGGAAAAAGTGAAGATGTCATTACAAAGCTAAATGCTGTTTTTTAAAATTTATATATATGAGACCCATAAAAGTCTAGAAGCATTCATTGGTAAATGGAGATGCCCCTCCCTTGTCAGACAATATTTCCAATATGATCATCAACACCCCCTGATGACAGGATCATGGACCTTATAATCACTGTGTGACTTCAGCACTGACTTCATTAATATTGAACATATAGCAATATGAGCTATCAACTGATTGCTTGCAGACTGTCTCAAGAGGGCAAATGTATATTTATAACTTCAACATGTCCAAAGTAATTTAGTTCAGGAATCAGGACTATTCCTGCATCACAGGTACATGCTCTCATCTTGCTGTGAAAACTCTATCTCATTTTAATTTACAGTGAGTGGTGCCTAATCCCAATCAGCAATCAAAGCTGTTTAAATTGAACAGTCAAAAGTTTAAAGATTCAAAACAGTTTGGAAGAGATTAAGGTTCATATCCCAAATTTATAGTCATGTTGTTGATATTAAGTTAAATCACATTTATCATGTTAACTTTACAGAATATATAACAGTTCACATTATTTACGACATATCACATAATACTAAACATATGAAAGGCAAAAGCATTCACAAAAAGGCAAATACTGTGGAATCATTTAATTTCGTGGGGGAAAATTTTCGTGGATTTTGGATTTTTTGCTTATTCGTGAGGATGTTATTTCGTGGATGCATCGGTTTTCAGTTTAAGTAATAAAACTAACTTCATCAAAATCTATTTTCGTCGAGGATGTATTTTCGTGGGGGGAAGGCTACCCATGAATACCACGAAAATTGAGCCACCACGAATTCTAATGATTCCCCAGTATTACTCCTAGATTAACTCTTAATAGTCCACCAATTGTATATCAATATATACAACTTTGTAGCCCCTGGAGCCACATTTAATCGTCAAATGATTAGAGACTATCTGTATAGTTTATAGATTTCCACCAATGTAAGTTTATAGATATCAGTATATTGGTGCCAGTACAAGTTCCATCAAACGTATGCCCTGAAGTCTGGTCAGTGGACATGGTTCAATATAAACCTGAAGGCAGCAGATAGGATCAATAGTGATCAACAAGGACTACCGATAATGAGAGTGCTCCTTCTACAACAAGGCTTAAGTTCTCTCCCCACTTCGGCAAAGAATATGGCTCTGGGATTGCTACCAAATGTTCTCTTATTGATCCTTCATCAAGACTTTGTCTAAATTTAAAGGCAAAGACTTCCAGTCTAATGCTTTTTTTCTGGTTTTAAAATGCAAGCATTGAGTGTGTGTGTGTGTTGGATTGGGGGGGGGGGGGCTAAATGAGGTCCTCTTCAAATATTTCTCATCTTTAGTCAGTATTATTTGACTTGATTTTTCCATTAATTTTACATTAACCTCAATATAAAAGGTTTAAAAAATTGAAAACTCTATTAATATCAAATTGAATGAAATTGTGATAGATTATTTTAATCCCACTTTGAAATCCTTAGGGTGTATCATACTTTTGTTTGCTAGCTGTTCTGTAAATGTATATATCTTGTAAAACTTCAATAGCATTTTAAACATTCAAATGACTGTTCCTACATCAATGCATGTACTCTCTTACCCTTATCCTTTGTAGCTGTATTATATGTGTGGTTAATCGTATTAGATACTTATGCAATATAAAAGCCTCTGAGTAATAAATACAGCATATTCAATGTTAACTATATTATTATGGTTTTTTGACATTTGTTTGATCCTCAATATATCACACAGTCACTGTGTTTTTATCATTCTAAAGATGTTGTCAGTTGTTGATACCGGGTACTTTATAAATACATTAATTAAAATCAAAGAAATTTTACTATGGTAATTTAACAGACATTCTGCAAAGTTATTTCATGTTTCCTGTTTTCAAACCCCTAAATCTCAGAATTAAACTGGTTAATGTCTCTTAAAATGTGGTTTTTGTATTACCAGTAAGCTTTAGGATTACTATATAAAAGTGGAATCTATGATCATAATGATACAATTTATTGCTTGTATTGTTTAACTCTTTACCCCTTAATGCCACCTTTTGACGCATAGGCCATATTATAGATTTAAAAGAGTTATCAAACATTTCTGAAGGTCGATGATCCTTAAGTTTGTCCATTCCCTACATACCTTGATATTGCTTTGGAACCTCCAATTCTTTTTGTACAACTCCTATCATGGCAAGCATCAATAAGTTTACGTAGAATGAACAAGCATTCTCGGAATGTTGAGAAGAAAGGATGATGGGTAATGATACACAATGATGTCAAAGTATTGTTTCGAACACGATTAGCTGTCTTTAATTTTCGCTTGGTTTTAGGAGATTTCCTACGTTCTTGGTCTGTATTTCCATTATCATCTGCCCAAGATGCACTAAGAGACTTAGATTTATCCGAGGACTTCCGCTCTATGGGTCGGAAAAAGTTCACACAAATTCCGTATCTAACTTTTCCTGAATCTTTCTCTGTCAGTGTAAACACAAAAGATGTGGTCTCTCTAAGACTCATTCGCTTTGGTCCCACACTGATGCATCCTTCGGGCTGGCAGAAAAAGATGACATCAGGCGACAAGGGGAAATCCTGGTGATCTTCCAGGGGATACCTGCGCAGAAGTTCCGGGGTCTGGGCTACATTGTTGTTGTTATTTGGATGCCGACTGCCCACAATCAAAATGTAGTCCACCAGCCGTGGACAGAAATATTTATCCATCATGGTGAATTGTTATGGAGTATTCCAAGTCATCAAGTCACGGTGTGCATATCTTTAATTTTGTTTGATTAATGGAGTTACAGTTCAGGTAAACCATGTCCTACAGGTAGATGACACCCTAGAAAATAAATTCATAAATTTACTGCACACCTTTGTGCAAATGGTCGAGCTACACATATAACTATAATCTTGAAAACAGTTTAAAAACATCTCTATTGGGTATCTACATAATGCATATATCGATGAAGTGAAGTGTCTGTCTGTTTCATAGGGAAGATATCATTTGATCTGACCAAGAACTAGGCTGTTATTCTTGTGCATGATTTACTTATACTCAATACACTCAGTGCATGGCTATCAATATTTCTTGAAGATAAAAAGTGTTGGTTTCACTTTCAGATGTGTGGTCAATAGTGTTGCAGATTTTAGACCAGGTGTGACATTACAATGCTTTTAGTCTAATAAAAAGAAACAAAATCGCATTTCCACCATTCTCCATTTTTCTATTGAACATGACATTGTCCTGATTTCCCTGCACTTGATTGTACGTACTACAATGAATTTAGGTAGCATGCATTTTAGATATCAGAAGTTTAGATGTGATTTTCCTCACCATTGATATTAATTATTTAATCTGGATTATGTTTAACCGCTTTGCAATTTGTTCATGCAACTATTTGGTTTTCATTCATTCTAAATAAAGATGGAGGGACACACCTATTACACGCCGTCCTATTGCATTTGCCAGTCATATAAAAATCAAATTCTACAATAACTGATATAGATTCTGAAATAATTCTTTTGCAATGAGGTCCATCAAAAGATGATATAAATTAGTAATACAGCATTTGGGTTTTATTGCATAACATATTTGACAATGTTCTGTTCATTAGCATGATTAACCATTGTTTAAATGAATAAAACTGCCATAGCAGCTGTTTCAGTCGAGAATGTACCGGTACATGGGAGTATGTTACTGTTAGATAATTTGAAGACTGTGCAGTGCTATATATCATGTTTGTAGTCGCCACTAAGTTATTATCAAAAAGTAACAATCTGAATTCAACAGATGCTTTCTTTTTTGTTTGTAAAAATTTGGTATGGAAAATTCATTGATTTGTATTAATAAACCATTTTTACTGCTATTTTTCATATTATAAAATCTCATTATTACTAAGAATGAAATATATATATATATATATATATATATATATATATATATATATATATATATATATATATATATATATATATATATATATATTTCTATATCGGATATCAGATAAATATATTGGATGACTCAATCGTGACAGCATAAGAATATCTACTTGTTCTCATAGCAAACTAGATTTGCACATATTCATTAATTAATTCTGGTGCAATGTCGCAAATGTTCAGTAAATTAATGCCTCCTGGTGGCATATTGTAACACCTTGCATATATATATCTGTATCATATAGGACCAAGATAGCTTATACTGAAGATCAAGCTAGCAATCAAAGTAAGACATTGGCGAGTTTGACATAATATGTTTCGTAAGATAATAACAACACTTTTGAAATCCAGTAGCTTTAAATGTAAAATGACAATGTATTGCAAAACCCCCAAACTATTTAAGCCATGAATCAGTCCAAAATAAGAGAGCACAGCTGCCTGGGATTTAAATGTGGGAATGTTTGAAGAAAATGGTTTTAAAATGGATCTTCAACGTGGCTCAACGTACTAAAATTATTATAAATAAATATAGGCTAGTAGCAGTTTAGCTTTGCACTAGTCAGCATCCCATCGAGAAACACCGGTTTACACGCCGGTACTACAATATTTGCAAGGCCATTCATTTTCTTTGCACAGTAGTACTCAAATCATGTCATTTAAATCACGTTGAAATCAACCTGCTGTTAGTAATCACATAAATGGAGACATATAGTACACTCAGTGACTGATTGATAAAATTTTACACGGCTGTCAAAGATAATCAATGGGTTTAATATTAATTAACGAAGTACACTTCAGTAATTTACTGAAACAATTTGCCATTTTTATCAGAGACAACTGCAAATTAAGTGTAACAATAAGGAGCGTCAGACTTACCTCTGCGTCATTTTGAAAATGACGAGTGGGATGGAATGGAAACGAGGTGCAAGAGCTGCTGAAATCGATCGTCGTCGTATGATAAGCAGCCATTGACGTCAACAACAGAACACGGAGCGCCATCTAGCATGTGCGTTCTGACAAGGGAGTTAATTCTTGCGATTTTCTTGTAAATAATTTATTTTATACTTAAATATATTCTTGCTATTCGACCTTTACTGGTTATTTATTAGTTTATTAGGGAATCTTAATGTGATATCATATAATTCGTAATCTAGTATAAAAAGTCATCTTTAAATCGTAATAAATTTTCAAAGTCGAATATTTGAAATATTGTACATTTGTATCAACTGGGTGTGAACCCATTTTTTCTTCTTTTGAGCCCTTCTTTTGATCAATATTGAGGTGCGATTAATATAAAAAAAAGGATGGGTATGAAAATAAATAGGTATCTCTCACATTGGCATTTAATCCAATATTTCAGTTATTATTTTAGACTTGGCGATTGTATGCATGCAAGTGGCGACAAGAAATATAGACACATGAGATATGTATCGTCTTGGACCCCAAGCACGAAGCGTTGGAAGGGGGGGGGGGGACTTATCCCCTTCTTTTAATGGCAACAAACATTTCCCTCAATTTTTGGGGGCCAGATAAAACAGTTAGTGAAATTAACGAAATTGACGTTAAAATTTAAGTTTTACATATTACGCACCACCCCACCCCCAACCGATTGGAATTTTGAAGATTGTCAAATTTGCGTGGGTTTTTTTTTTTTTTTTTGATTGCTTGTCAAAATCTCGGATAATAACTCTGTCCTTATACCAGAACGATGCTGCGTGCCTGGTTCCACATGTGTGTGTACAAGGCAGGGGTTATATGACTGCTTCAAGTACAGTTCGACGGGCAGGGAAAAACCCTCAAAATTAATATACACAACTTGAATTGATAAATCGGGACCATGTAGTAATTTAAATAATTTCTTTAACAATTAAACCAAAATTTCTTCGTATATGTATGTACAGTTAGAAATATCCATGGAGTACATAACTCGGCTGTTGCTCTAAATCCACAACACAGGGGCATAATTGTTTAAAAATAATAGATTGAATAGCGTATCTAATATATATAATAATAATTTTGGGGGCTTTTCCGGCAATGGTGTGGTAAGTCCGCTCAATGGGACACAAACAACAAACTGTCAATCAATATGATTAATGCAAAGACAAGTACTGTCCTGTGAATTTTTATAATGACAGAGTGTTTTCAAATACTATCTCCTTAAGAATAAAGACTAATTTTCCTGATGCTATATTTTTCATGGTTATATTGCGTATCTACTGTATTTGCCTGTACCGGGCGCATAGCCAGAATGGAAGTGAAGTGTACACATTAAACGTTCGAGAGTATGGGGGCCGCCGTGAGGCCCATAGTGGGTGCAGGGCAAAGCCCTGGTGGGGCCCCATGGGCGAAGCCCCCGGAAAGCTCCTGGGTTTTACCAATGTTTTCAGCCAATTTCCTGCAAAATTTAAGAAATCATATGCTACATGTACATACCTTTTCTTTAGCAAATACGTAGCACTGAAAAAAAAGTTTCCCAGTGTGAGAGAGTCATTTAAATATATACTATAGTATCATTATCATGGGAGAATATTTTCAAAATATTTTATATAGTTCTTCAGTTTTAGTATATTGTAAATGTTGCAAGGAAATCTTGAAGATTAAACAAAATGAAAATTTGTTAATTCTCTATGTTGGTAATATCAGTAAAAGAAGATATTTATACAATCATCTATATCATTTATTTTGTTCAACGTAATTTTTAGTTTTATCTCAGTTACCTCAGAAATTTAAAATCCTGTAAAGTCGTCCACGATCCTTTAGCAACTTTTTTTTCTAGAATAGCTGGTTTCCTTAGTTCGCTTTCACTCATCAAAATGGCCTGGATAATCAGGACAACAGGGATTAACTGCTGCACTTTATTTCTACTAAATACGTTCTCTTAAATTTTGGATGATTTTTTTTGGGGTAATTTAACAAAAGACTTTAAATCTGACTGCACAGACTCGCTTAATATAGATTTGAATCGGAACAATATCAAAGTCACAAAATAATTTGTAACAGGTAGTGATGGATGGTCAATTATATTTTCTCCAAATAATCTTTCTTTCTCTCTCTCCTCTCTCTCGTTTCGTTCTTGTTTGAGAATGATGTACACTGTACACGCACTTGTGTATAGACAGCTACGCGCCTGGGTACAGGACGTTAATAATGAATATCTTTTCATATTATCGACAAGACCTCATGTAGAGTGTATGAAATAAAAGGCTAAGTATTTCATAAGAGTCCTGTCTTCATAATATAAGGATAAACATAGGTAATCACAGATTACAAAGCTCACCGAGACGAGGCATCACCTTTATGAGGAATCATCTTTATGAGACCACCTTTATCATATTATTTGAAAATCATAGTTAATAATGATCTTGGATATACATGGATACTGTTTTGACACAATATCGTATAACTATATCATATGTTAAAAAATTGTATAATAATCATATGTTCATTTCATAGGGTATTATATGATACAATGTTTATCAATACAATAATATAAAATACGATATTGCATCCTATGATACCTACAATATATATCATATAATACAATAAAATACTGTAATAAATAATGATGAAATATGATATTGTAACATATGATATGACATTGTATCTTGTTATTCATTATTGTATTTGATCACATAATACAATATCATAATATATTATGATATTATATGATACAATATAATAATATATGATACAATATCATATCACATAATACATCACAATGTTGTAACATATGATAGTATATTGTATAATATTATAATATGATATTGTATTGTATGATATTGTATCATATTTGATACATAATAGGATATTGTATCATATGATACAATAAAATTAGATACAACATTGTATCATATCAATTGATACAATATCATGTGATATAGTACTTTATTATATCATATAATATCATATTATACTATAGTGTATTATATGATACAATATCACTGTGACATTATCATATAATACATTTTCATGTGATATAATAATATATTATATAAACCAATATAATATTATATAATATTATATAATTTGATACGATATATATTATACTATATCATATCATATGATACAATATTATATGTTGTAATATCATATGAAACAATAGCATGTGATAAAATAGTATATTAATAATACAATATCATATTATACAATATTGTATCATAATAAACAATGCTATACATAACAATATCATGATACAATATCATATCATAATGTACAAAAAAATTGATACAATATCATATCGTATCATATAACTTTTTACAATATAATATATGATATAATATTGTATCATATTAAACAATAGTGTATCATATCATACAATACTATATCATAAGAATCATATTATATCATTTAACAACGAACACATCGAGATAGGAGAATGTTTTTAGCATCCTTGATAATGGAGATCTGCATCTGAAGCTACCTCTGCGGTTCATTAATTTTATAGTAAATTCAACTATGCAAGCTATTATCTATAAAATATGTGACCTGTTCCAAAAAAACAAATCTCATCCAGCATTCGAAACCTACGGCTCAGATTCAGCATTCAAGCCTGCCAGGTGCATCAGTATCATAAGATGCACCATCCATGCAAGTTTGGTGAAGTTAGGACCAGTAATAACTAAGATATAATCATAAGAGAGCACCTGTTCCAAAAACACCAGCTCTTAAAACCTTAACCTCCCTCCAGCATCCAAAACCTATGGGTCAAATTCAGCATTCATGCCTGTCAGGTGCATCAGTATCATAAGACGCACCATCCATGTAAGTTTAGTAAAGTTAGGACCAGTAATAACTAAGATATATTTTTTAGCATCCCTGATAATGGAGATCAGGCTCTGCACCTAAAGCTACCTCTGCAATTCATTTATATTATAGTTCAATAACTATGCAAGTTTGAAATAGTA
This sequence comes from Magallana ariakensis, assembly GCA_020458035.1. NCBI lineage: Eukaryota > Metazoa > Mollusca > Bivalvia > Ostreida > Ostreidae > Magallana > Magallana ariakensis. The sequence continues at coordinate 17,165,696 of CM035818.1, read as the reverse complement.
CTAATATTTATTAAACATGTCACCTGTTAAAAAAAACTTAACCTTATCCAGCATCCGAAACCTATGGCTCAGATTCAGTATTCAAGCCTGTCAGGTACATCAGTATCATAAGACGCATCATCCATGCAAGTTTTATGAAGTTAGGACCAGTTATAACTAAGATATAATCATCAGAGGGCACCTGCTCCAAAAACTTTAACAAGCTCTTAAAACCTTAACCTCCTTCAGCATCCGAAACCTATGGCTCAGATTCAGCATTCATGCCTGTCAGGTGCATCAGTATAATAAGATGCACCATCCATGTAAGTTTGGTGAAGTTAGGACCAGTAATAACTAAGATATAATCATCAAAGGGCACCTGCTCCAAAAACTTTAACAAGCTCTAAAAACCTTAACCTCATCCAGCATCCGAAACCTATGGCTCAGATTCAGCATTCCTGCCTGTCAGAGGCATCAGTATCATAAGACACACCATCTATGCAAGTTTAGTGAAGTTAGGACTAGTAATAACTAAGATATAATCATTAAAGGGCACCTGCTCCAAAAACTTCAACCAGCTCTAAAAACCTTAACCTCATCCAACATCTGAAACCTATGGCTCAGATTCAGCATTAAAGCATGTCTGGTGCATCAGTATCATAAGATGCACCATCCTTTCAAGTTTGGTAAAGTTAGGACCAGTAGTAACTTAGTAGTAACTTAGAAATTGCTATCAAAGGGCACCTGCACCAAAAACTTTAACCTGCTCCAAAAACCTTAACCTCCTCCAGCATCTGAAACTCATGGCCCTGATTCAGCATCCAAGTCCATAAATAGGTCAAGATGCATCATCCATGCAAGTTTGGTGAAGATAGGACAAGTAATAACTTAGATACAGGACCTGCAACAAAAACTTTAACCAGGTCCGGACGCCGACGCCGACGCCGAGGGTATAGCATAAGCTCCCCCCGACTTTGTCTCGGTGAGCTAAAAATGACATTTTTTTTCACTAGATCAAAGAGATTTATATCTGGTGATGCCCTATGCAATGTCAACACACTGGGTTTCAATTATGCATATGCTACACAGTGTCACCGTCTTTGTGGAATGATACTTTCTGCAACAGTTAACTATGAAATAATAATATACCACAGACTTAGTACATGTACTGAACTACCATGTCTATAACCGTCAGTAATTGGTCTAAATCTACAGTGGTTGGCAGATCCTTTCTTGAATTATTCAAAATCACATATTAAATAAATAAAACACAGATGTTCATCAATTCTACTTTATTTTTTCTCAATGGGAAGACATGATGCTAATGCAGAAATGCGTATGAAGAAATAAACAAATAAAATCAACAATGCAACACACATTCTCAAAAAAATGTCTGCTCATGTGTCACACACGTGAATAGCCAAGATACACACACTCACCAGCAGTATATGAACTTGATAAAAAAAAAGAAACTTAATTTGTAAACAAATGTGAACAACATGTATTCAAACTCATTTTGACATCATATTTACAACCTTCAAAGACATGTATATTAATTCTCTGAGTAAATAAATATGAAAATAATTTCATTTTTGAAACTAATAAATTATGAAATGGTCAATAATGCTTAACTCTTTGTGAAAAACATTGCCACACAAAATGTTATTTCACTATTTCTTGGACATCCATCTCAATAGTACATATATTGCTTCACACAGAAAACAGTTCCTCGTCTGCAATCACTGTTCTACATAGAAAATTTAACACTCAAAAGTTTTCAAAATACCTCAAATACCCATACTTATGAATGACTTTTCTGAACATAAACATGGAAATACTAGATAAGCAAACTACAAGATGGTTTTTTAAAATAAGATGGAGGTATATGCTTCGCTTAAATTCAAATGCCCATCTCAAAAATATTGCATTCAATTCCAAGCAATAACAGGTTGTATGTCACGTTGAATATTGTGTTATTGCTAATGATTCTACAATCATATTTAAAATTGATATGTGACACATGCACATTCACATCAATAAACTTGTCCACTGCTATTGTCTCTGAAACATTCCCTAAAACAGGAAAATGTATATCCAGTTATGCCTTGCATAAAATGTCTTATCTAAGTTCATAACCTTAAAAAGGCTCAGGCAATGACCATATCTATGATGTATATTAACTGTGGCACCTAATAAAATATTTTGTTTGCAAATATCAGTCAAGGATTTTGTATTAATGAAAACTGGTAAGCATATAGATATTTTACATATATTCATAGGAATTATTTACATATCTACATATTTACATAATAATATATGTGTATATCTTAATTGTATCTACAAATCAAGAAATACAGGTACCTTTTTTAAAAATTCTACTGGCACATAGTAGTGGTTGGTTTATATATAAACACCCCCAGTATAAATCTTGCACACCACTTTAATGCTTTCCATGTATTTAATTGTGGAAAATAATTGTTGCAATTTATTACTATGGCAGATGACTAATATGTGGCACAGTAAAAAATGTTAAAAATAAATGTTTCTATACATACAAAATTTTCTATAGAAAACATTACACATGGAAATAAAGTAGAGTTCTATAGGTGAAAATTTGGCACAACAAAAATATGAAGGACATTGGCACATAAAGGACATCACTACACATTACTCTGGAACAAAAGAACAAAAACAATAATACACATTATAAGCCCACATATAATGTAAGGAAACAAGTGCATACTTCCATATATACATATCTATCAAAGATGTTAGACTAATCAACAAAAAAACTAGTTAAAATACAGACATTAGTACTCTTAAAAATTAATATACATACATAATAAAGGTATGGTCAAAACACAAAAGAGGTAACTTCCTTCCATTTCAGGAAATGTGTCAATATTTTCAAAATAAAAAAAAGATGATAGTTTAAAAAACAAGGGTCTGTATATAATGATTTAAATTGTGGTAAATATGTACAGAGTTTTCTCATACAACGTTTTCTGTTAAATCCTCTGCCATTTCTACGAGGCAAGATCTGAACACAGATCTGAACAAGTTCTGATTCCTGAACAGCAGTGGATTAATATCATGAACAAGAACATGATGGTCACCAGGTTAACTTGTGTATAACTGAGATGAACAGGTTCCAAAAATAATTACCGGTACACCGTAATCACGGTATTTGAATGTGCAGCTTTCAGATGCATGTATGAACATAAAAAAACTTACTGCTTTTTAACCTCCAGCCATATATGAACCTCAGTTATAAAAAAATTCTACTATCATATTTAAAACACTGAACTTTGAATGAAGAAGATGATAAGAATCACTCTTTGTGAAGAACACAGACTTTTGGAACATGAATGGTCCTAAGGCATCTTTGCAGTGAGATGAGTATATTACACAATGATCATTTCTTCTCTCCCTTGGAGTTTTTTCTCTTTGTGATGAACTGATGCTGTAAAAGTTTGACAGCACTTGGTCTCTTGCTTTGGTCCCTGCAAAATTAAATGCCATATAGTGTTCTGTAAGTTATATTCTTAAATTTGTAATACATATATGCACATGCTGTAACACTATACAGTGTATTTTCTTAAAATCACATGTGTTTGTATTACAACTTAAGCTTATTATTCATATTCATGATTGAAAATTCATAACTTCACATCTTTTAATGTGCTTCAATTTCATACATTTCTTCATACATGTATTGACATTTACGATTATTCTCTGACTGAAAATTTGCATCCAGGTTTCAATTTTTTTAAAACAATATATAAATCTTTAAACAAAATTACATGTAAGTGTAAAAACCTACCGAGTCAAACAAAAATCCACAAACTCTATGGCTTCTGGTGAAAACTTTTCTGGTAACCTAGGTGGAGACTTCCTGTCACTTCCTATGGCAAAAATGGCTGCCATAGGATTCATGTCCGCCCATGGAGGTTTCCTGGTAGCCATTTCAAATATGGTGCAGCCAACACTCCAGATATCTGATTTCTTGCCATGACCAGTTTCATTAACCACTTCAGGGGCCATCCAATATGGAGTCCCTTTCATTGATTTCAGGATTTGTGACTGTCCCATGCTGAGATTTATACATAGTCTTTTGGCACATCCAAAGTCGATGAGTTTGATGATTCCATTTGGCATAAGCATTACATTTCCCCCCTTAATGTCTCTGGAAAAGTAAATAAATAACTTACAAAATATTGTCAGATATTGCTCAGGGTACAAAAACATGGTTAAAAAATGGTAGACTTCTGTGTAAAGCGGTAGAGTTAATACATGTATGTATGCAGTCAGACATATACCTATGAATGACATCATTCTTGTGAAGATAAGACACTCCCTCAAGGATTTGCTTGGTGTATCGTCTGAACACGGCTTCATCCAAAGCTCCAAACCTGGCGAGGATGCTGGCGATGGAGCCACCGGGCACAAACTGCATGAAGATGCTAACCACGCTTTCCTCCTCCTCCAGACTGGTGCCAAGATATCTGTAACAACAACAAACCAAGATATCTGTAACCAAAACAATCCAAGATATCTGTAACAACAACAATCCAAGATATCTGTTATAGACAATAGTTTCATCAGTTTGATCAAAACCAGGCCCCATCTCCTATTGACAATTTAGAAGAAAGGGGTTGGTTTTAATCAGACTCTGATTTTAGTCATGTGAAATAAAAACAAACTGGCCAATGACAGTCATGAAGAAACCCAACTAAGAAATTCTCATTGAGTCTTGTTAAGTTTGACTCACCCTACAATGTTCTTGTGGTTGAGGAGTTTCAACAGGTCAACTTCCTCCTGGACTTTCTCGTACTCCCGCTTTGCCTTGTCTTTGTCTGATGTATTGAGCTCAATTTGTTTCACAGCGATCAGCTGTCCCTCACTGGTCAGTCCGCACCATACCTGTAATCAGAAGTACCTCACTGCCAGATACACACATAATTTAAGAGTAATTCACAAATACATATGATGTATCACTTTTCTGTCGCACCATTAACGCCAACTTTAATTTTTGCTAAAGGTTGTACAATAAACAAATGATTAATTATTTCATACAGTTACTCTTTAATTTGTACATGATCTGCGGGACACTTACAACTCCAAATGCCCCCTTTCCGAGGACATTGCCTTTCTTCCACTGAATGGTGTCCTCTGCATTAGACTGGTTACTGATGGAGGTACAAGCACTTCCTGCCCTGCTATCAGAGTCCAGAGTAGAGTGGGTCATGTCACTAGTGAGTGTCTGAAAAACAGTGATAAATCATATAACACCATCACATTCTACGAAGATCTTACCTACAAACACAGAACAACAACTTTAATTAAATGAATACTTGTTCCTTACCTGGTCAAGGTCCACAGAATCTTCATCAAAGAACCCTGTCCCATCCTGAGGTGGCAAGTTGGAGAACCCATAGGAGGATTCTTTCTCTCCGTTGTTTCTCAGAGATCCATCATCTTGTTTTGAACCCCTGATCTCTGTGAACTTTCCTGCAGACTTTCCCTTTGAAACAGTGATAGGTGGTTTGTGATGGACTAAAGCAGACGACGGTTCACCCACACTCATGTGGGGTTTATGTAAGTGTTCCCTGCTGCCTTTCAGAGCTCTCAGACTTCCGCCTTTTCCTGCATACAGCTCCATGTGTTTGAAGCTGTTCATGATCTTTGCAATAGCCTCACTATCAAATTTCTGCTTTTGTCTTGTTTGTAGGTCATCAGTGACTTGATACTGAGATTGTTGTGCTGTGATATCTTCGACTTCATCTACTTGAGAGGTTCTCTGTGGATCACACACTGAAGCAGAAAGCTTGGCATGAAATGGAGAGTCGTTCTGAGTCATCTTTATGAGAAGGTCTCTGTCAGCTTCTGTGAGTGTGCTGTTTCTGCTAGCATTCGTCAGTGTTCTACTGGATCTAAAGGAGGACATGGTGTTACTGAGGATTTCTTCCATGACCTCATCCAGATTTGTATCTTCTCGTTCATCACTCTTCGTTTCAGAGAACTTCCTTTCTCTCCTGGTTGATCTTCCACCCGTTTCTTTCTTTCTCTGACTTGTTCTCCCTCCAGATTTAATCTCCTCATTTTCAACTTGATGGAGATCCTTCAGGTCTAGCATGGGTACATTCTCAGCAGGAAGCGGGACATTTAGGTCATCATTCTCCATCTTTTGTTTCCTCTCTCTATTCTTCAGTTTATTCTGCTGAATAGCCGACTTCAGATTATCAAGAGATAACTGTATTTCACTGCTGGTATTTTCATTCAATGATCTTGATAAATTCTTGTTTTTGTTTGCTGCAGATGTTGCTGGGGTCCTTGCTGTTTTGCTTCCAGCAGAAGAATGCAGGCTCTGTTGTTTTCTTCCTATAGGTTCTGGAACTTTTACTCTACTGCCTGTCGACATTTGCAAGTTCTTCTTTCCTGCAGAAGATCCAGATGCCCTAGAAATGCTACCAGCAGAAGACTTCTTCTCACTTGATGAGCTTGTTTTCTCTGAGGATTTGCTTTTTCCTGAGTTTGATGGATTCCTGTTCTGTAGTTCTAGATTATCCAGTTCAAATTTGCCACGCTTGAGTTGACTAGGAGAACAGTCCACTTCACTCCCAACTCTTGGAGTTTGGCCATTTAAGCCGAGCAGAGCATTCAAGGTATCGTCCTTTACATTCTCATCAAATTCCTTCAATGCATTCAATGTTTTATGGATGGGTGTCCTTGAGCTTAATGATGGAGACTCAGGTATAGGGGTGAGTTTGTCGATCAATATCTGTCTGTTCAGCTCCTCATTTTCCCCATCCACTGCAGGGTTGGAATACAAAATATCATCAAGTTCTTGCTCAGCAGCTTTTAAAGCCTCCACTTTAAACTGCAAATCCATGTCTGGAGGTAAGGAGCTATTTCCACCAAGGTTGTTGGACAGAGATGTTTGTGTCAAATCAAGGTTCATAGGCCTATATCCATCATTGTCTACCCTTGGTAAATTCATCTTTGCTGGGAAATCTGGTTTGATTTGTTTGAAGCGAGGTGATGGAGTGCATGGTACACTGTCAATGTGCTGATACACATCAACATTCAATGAATTCCTTAAATGTTTCGGTTTAACTTGCTCCTTGTGAAATCTAGGAGTGTCCATATCCATATTGAAATTTCCAGATGTCATCATTTCAAGGTTATCAAACATGAGACTTTCTTGTGGAATCATGAGGGGGTCAAAGTTCTCCTCTTCCATGTCTTCATGTCCACTCTCTGATGACCCTGACGACATAGAGTCTGTACACTTTACAGCCACCACATCAGACTTGTCTATACAACTTGCAGCAACATGCCAGCCTATCCCCGAGATTAATGCTATATCCGACTGAGTTGCCTGTCTTCCCAGTAGTGAATCCACTGGTATCTTCTTCCTTCTCCTTCCTGACTTGGTTCTCTTCCCACTTTTTGGTCTAGCAACTGCATCCTCTGAGTTTTTGCTCTTGCTCTTTGCACCACCCCTTCTTTTGCCTAACTTGGGCTGAGCAGAAGAAGGTTTCAGATCTTTCTTCTTGCCACTCTTACCCCTGCTCTTGAGAGAAATGTTAGTTTTGGACCTCTCAACTCCTGGCTTGGAGACTATGTAACCATATGCAGTAGCAGACACTCCTTTCCCATTCTGTTTGTTTTCTGCTGGGTTTACAGAATTGTCTGGGTACATGTCTGCAAAAGGATCCTCTATGACTGGTGTCTGCATTGGACCAGTAACTACAGGCTCTGGTTTGGTCCTACGAGGTGTAATTGAGGTAACAATTTCTACTAGAGGTGCTTTTCCAGCACTTGCTGGTTTGTATTGAAAAGCTGGCTGCTCATCCTGTTTCAATAACTCCGTCTTTGGACAATCACTGTCAGACTGAGACCTGTTCGAAGACTTTGGAACATTTTCCTTTGCCTCAGCCATATTTGATACTGAGGCTGACTTTATAACCTTTTTCTGAGCCTCATTTGCAATTTCCTGCTCTGGTTTCTGGGAGTTAGAATCTTTCCCTTTGACCTGAATTGTTTTATTTCCTGACCCATTTGTTTCGCTCCTGTTGGATGCTGGTGGGGCTCTGGCTATTATTGTTCCACCAGAGTTTCCTCTGGAGGCTTTGCCAGCAGAAGAATTCTTCTGAGCATTTTGAGTTTTTGCAGAGTTTGGAACAGACTGGTTAGAACTGGATGTGTTCATCTGTGTAGATGGACCTGTAACTGGTTTCACAGGTTTTGCACCCATTGCTTTAACATTTGCACTATTTGTAACTCCTTTTGGAACAGAAACACTTCCAGAAATATTGGTAGAGGAATTTTTCCAAGTGGCCATTTGGACTTTCTTACTAACATCACTAGCATCAGATGCTAAAGAGCTACTTGAAGCAGACTTTGTAACAGTAGACACCGACTTATCCTGAGGTTTGGATATGGATTCATTGCTTTTAGCTGGACCAACTTTCAAAATATCAGGTTTCACAGGGCCCTTTCCTTCAGTTCCCGGTTTTACACTGCTACTATTTGAATCTTTTGCAACATCATTAGCTCCTCTTGAAACAGAAGACTTGGTTGGCTGAAGGTATGATGGTGTAGAGGATTTCTGACCAGCAGTATTGGTTGAGACAAAGGCTTTGTTGTTTGTTGGTTTATTGGGGGGTATAGGTCCTATCTTTTTCACAGTGTTTGCAGAGGATTGAGTAGCAGGTCTTTGCACATTAACATCTTTTTCACTTGATTTAAGTGCAAGCATATTGGACTCACTTTTAGCCAACTTCTTTTTCGCTTCCTTATCGCTCTCACTTTCTTCTGCTGATTTAACTTCAGTCACAGCTGGTGTTTCTTCCATTTTATTTTGCATGAGGTCAATTCCTTTTCTTATTTCCTCCTTAACATTAGAAAGCAGTTTGGATGACACAACCTGCATGGGACCAGATTTAATGTCATTTTTAACATTCTGTTTATCTTCTTTCAGTGCGTCTTCATTCAGATGTCTTGAGTGGACTGTAATTCTACTTTGTGCTGATGAACTCTTTGATTTATTTCCAGAATTTGGCACTACTTGAATATTCTTTAATTCAGAATTAGTGTTCAAATTTCCAAGATAAATTGCTCCCCGAGATTCTGAAACTGCAGAGTTCTGCTTAGATCGCAGAGTCAGCTTATTTGAACCCACACTAGATGGTTTTGCTACTTGTGGCCGGTTTTCACTCCTTTGTGTTGCAGTGCTAGAATTTGGTTTTACTGTTGCACTTCTCTGAGTTGCAGCACTTGTTCTGACAGGTTGCTTAGTGTTGCTGTTATTTGTTGTACTGGATGCTGGTATGGAATTTTTTCCAGAATTGTCAGGTGGATCCCCTGAGGAGCTTCTACTTGATGGTGACTGCTTGCTTCTGTGTGAGTCTTCACTACTTGAGGACCTGAGGGACAAATCTTGAGGGCGGCTCTCCTCCAGGACAAACTCATCCTTGTAGATAGATCTGCTTCTCATGAGCTCCAGAGTTCCTGCAAATGCCATCTTAACATCCTTATTCTTTATTAGTTCATCTTCTTCTGATCTTGGAGATGGGTCCTGATAAACAAACAAATCACAAAATTTATCACACAATTATATACATGTATTAGTTTTTAAAGGTAGATCCTATGATCCATTCTCATAGATGACCAAGCCATGTTCCATAGACTGAGATAAAAAAAAGACTGACGCACAGATTTTATTTGCTCATAACAGATTGTCAAAAACCAACCAATCGGATGCTTCCTACCTTAGAGTCGTCAGATGGCTGCTGCTCTGTCATGGCACACTCTAGGTGAGCGTTGGTCTGTTGGTTGAATTGGGTGGGTGTTGGGGGTAGAATGTTGGATGATGTCGGATAAAGAGGGGTACCTTGTACAGGAGTTTGAGGACATCTATTGGTCAGTCCCATCCGATCTACAATAATCAGTCAAATACAAATAATTTTCCTATCTGATCTACAGAAGACACAACAAATAAAAATTCAAAATTTTAACAAAATTTTAACACAGGAAATTAAACTACCCATCAGGAAATGACAACTGATCACAAGAAGAATCTAAATTCAATAAAAAATTTATTGAGCTAATGCTGTTTAAAGCTTGTTTGGCTGGTAACCATATCAAAAATTTGATGATAATTCATAAAAAAAGTACAAGACTATACATGTATATAATATGTATATGTATCTTGAATAATATCATCAATCAACCCTATAAAGCACCTTTTATGTGTAAAAGGAATATTTAATTTTTACAACAAAACGTTCACTTCTCTCCGCAATTATTACCAAGATCCAAAATATGTGTCACTTCACAAGTTGTAGTGGATGTATAATTAGATCCATCCTGATTATAAAGACTTTTCTGGTTTGTGTCCCTTTGCAGTTGAGAGTAATGAGTTGTCTCCCGTCTGGGATACTTAGTTACCCGGGGTGACAGACACTCTTGGCTATACTCTTCACTGTGGTATAGGGGGTTAACAGAACCTGGTGTTAAAGCACAGACAAACAGACAAAGGTTACTACAGGGTATGGATAGGTTACACAATCAAATGAATTCAGTTAGTAAACAATGGTGCTTGTAATGTATGCAAGTATGTTTTTACTGTTAATTAAGTTTAATTTTTGTTATTTCCATGTAACAAAGCACTTGCGTAGGAAATATCTTTGCAGAGATTGCAATTTTGCATTAAAATATGCAGCAATGCAGCGTGGTACTCGTTTTTAAAAGTGTTTACATGGTGATAAATTTTGAAAAATTTAGTTGATATTTCCCTTGCAAACGTTTTCATCTTATCAGAATAGATGTACCTTATGGTGTATAAAATGTATATATGTATATGACAGTATGGAGATACATTCAGATAGAGTCTACAGTTCAGACATATTTGACTGGAATATAATACATGTACATTGTTTTAGATGGAAGCACTATGACTTTGAAGCAGAGCAATAATTATCATAAAAGCTGAATGTTGTAAAATCTGTTCATGATGTTCAATACTACCGGTAATATAATCTTGAATGTGATAAGATGTTTCAAATCAAAATGAAAGTTAATAGAAATATTTCCAATCACCAAAATGAGTATACAAATAACAAATGTTAAAATGAATCAGGAAAGAGGCTTCAGCAACGCAGGACAAATCAGTGAAATGTTGATCAAAGATCTATGATCACTGACCTTTATTTATGTAAAGGTCACAGGTCATGGCCAGGTCACCGATATTGGCATTGGTGTCTGATCCAGATCTGCGGTGATGTTTGAAGTTCTTGCTGATGCTAGGGGTAGGTGAGGATGGAACTTGCATTCTAAAACAGAATTTTTTAAAATGTGAAAGAAATCTGTCAAGCAGTCTACTTCATCATCTACTGACACAAAATAATTTTAAATCACATATTATACAGATGAATAAAAATGCATAAAATATAACAAATACTCTAGAAAAATACAGATAACTACATCCAAATCAATATTTGGGAAGAATATTTTATTGCTCTTTGAGATTATGTAAAGTCAGACAGATCATCGAGGTATTGATTTTTGCTTTTTTTTTAGATATTGAGTCAAGTACAGAAGCAGATCAAATATTTTGCAGACAGCATCATTGCATCTGTAATTTGCAATGACATCATACCTATTAATCTGCATGCACTGGTCAAAATCTGGGTCTGCCACAGTCAAAGGTGAGGTCCTTGTGTTCTCCCTGACAGTCAGAGGTGACACTCGACCTCGATTACCAGGTCCAGGGTAAGTAACTGCATATAAAATATTTCCAAATCCATGAAGGAGAATGACAGAAATAAATTCTTACATAAAATCCATCTTCCATTTTGAGAAATGACAGAAAATCACATTATACTTTCTCTCTCTCTCTCTATTTGTTTCAAATACTGAAGTTCCTAATTAAATGCATTGTACTCTAATTGAATATCCTTTGAGTGTACCTGGCTTGCTTCCTTTCCCAAGGCCAATCCTGCCTTCATCCAATGACCGGCGGTACTTTCCATTCCTGCTAAATGTTGGCGATTCCCTGTCTTGACCTCCGTCAGGACTGATGGATGGCAGCCTCTCTTTGGATCTGGCCTTGGGTAAAGGTGAAGGTGATACCCTTTGACCCCTGACCCTTCCAAGCTTTCTAACTCCATCCCTGAATGTAGATCGACTAACTGTAGCCAGGTCATTGTCATTGGGTGTGCTGTATTAAGAGAGTGCAAAAGTGCAAACAAAATTATCGAAAGTCAGTGACCAGTGTGTAATGTGAATTTAAATATCTAGTTTCAAGGTGTGGAGAAATTTGATCTGTTAAAGTCACACGTGAACGAGTCAATTGGCGGTCAAAAGAGAAACGTACAGGTGTAAACAACCACATTGTAATGAATAGAGGGTAAATTCTCTGCATACAAATGGCTGTATCATATTTCCTAGCATTTTAAAAATAATAGGTGATTTAAGAATTAACTCTTTTATCTTTTTTTTCACCTTGTTGACACTTTACGTGCCATAATAGACACTTAAATTATTAAATCCTTGACAAAGCACTTATTTTCTTTAAAAAGTCATACAGAGAAAGCAGGAAGCATAACATCCAGAAAACACAACACATAATTAGTTTGACAAAAGTTTAATTAAAAGATTTTTAATATTAATTGTACCTCAAATATGGACCGGGAGTAAAGTTTCCATTTTCAATGTCCTGAAGCATATTCTCCTCAGCGCGCCTGGCTTTTTCTTTTAGGCTTAAATGTCTAGATACAGGTTTTCCTTCTAAAATGATCATGCATAAATAAGATATTTCAGTACAATCTAAAAATTGTCCTTAAATGCAAATCCCCAAATCCATTATGAACATGTTATGATAAATATTTTTTTTTACTTACTGTTAGGAGTAGACTTCATGTTGGCAAATACATTAGTTGGCATCAACTGAAAGAATTAGAAATCAGTATTAAAAGTCTTCTTTGAGTTACTGGTAATTTTTCTGATGCTTATTTACTCTTCAAATAATTTATAAAATATTTCCCCATACAATTTATTTTTGTTTGTACTAAATTTAATACCCGTTATGTAAGGTTTCACTGAACTTCCATTTTTCATTTAAACAATGAAACCAGCTTACATCAAATATGACTTCCCCTCCTCCGCCTCGTTTTTTCTTCTTGACATCCTCTGTTGACATCCTGCTGTCCTCCCGCCCCGGGGTCCTGAGGGGGGCCAGACTGGTGGACGGCTTGCACTGTGTGGCCTCTGTCCATGCCTCCTTTAAAACGGCCTTAATCTTTCGACCTCTGGCAAGGTCAAGGGCAGTCAGTCCCCTGTCATCTGTGAGAGTGACGTCTGCTCCATGTTTCAAAAGAGAGCAAGCAGCTCGTTCATGGTCATTGTATGCCTGTAAAGAAAACATTTCAACATCTTTTCAAAAAGTCATAAATCTTTAGAGATAAAAAACTTTTTTGACCTTGATTTTACCTTGGGTGATAATTCTTTGTTGGGCAGAAGCTGAAAAAAGTCAGCAAATTTTTCACCCATACATGCCTCCATGTCTGCATGCGTCAGGTGCAGATAAGAAAGTGAAGTAATACCGCCATAATTAACAACGGTGATTGATTTGATAAACTCACAAACCTTGCTTGATTGAAATCAATTTCATGACTAAAGTGTTGAGATGCCAGCACTGATAGCAATCTAACATGCAAGCATTTAATCACATAATAAGTGATTGAATAAAAAACACCACTGCCTAACACTTACCGTAATGTGTAGTGGGGTGGCACCTGCAAATCCCCTACAATTGACCTCTGTCCCTCCATCAAGTAAGACCTCAAGACACTCGACATTGCCCGTCTGAGAGGCGCAATGAATGGGGGCAAAAAGACGCTTATCCTTAGATTCTGTAAAAGCAATAAGCATTGAAAAAAATGTTTTTAAAATTTTAATGTGGTATTTTTTTTTGAGGGGGCGGGGCAGGGTAGTGGTTTGAATTAAATCTATATGCTGCATACTTTGGTTTGTTATGTCTTAAACAATTTTAAAAAGTCAGATATGCATTAGAGAAATTCTTATTTCCATGTTATCCATAAAAATTTATCATCTTTGATGTGCAAGAAATTAAAAAGAAAAAAAAAATTCAGTAATTGTGATGGACATTTAACTGAGAGAAATGTTGGAACTTTTCCTAATGGCTACATATACCAGTATATACAATATAATGAGTAAATACAGTATTTTCTGCACATTACCTATATTTGGTCCTGCTGTCAGCAACGCCTGCATAACTGCCACAGCCAGGGCAGCTTTGGATTTAGAAATGTAGTGTAAAGAGGTCATATCATCTCCATCAACTGCATGCACATTACTGAAGCACAAAACACAATTATAGCCTTAATATGTTTTTTGTTAAGATAAAGAACTTTAGTACCCATAACTCACACTTCTATTAAATTATCCTGAATTATCTTTTTCTTTTACACATGTACATGTATGGCAAATTAAAAGCTTTACGAACGGCTTGTTTTGTAAAATAGTTTCTAATCTAGATCAAAAGTTAAATAATGGATACATAATACATAAAATCAGAAGAATAATACATTCCCCTGTAAAATGTGATAAATCTGTAAATTTTACTTTGCAAAGAGTGACATCATACAAATTTGTAGGGTACCACTGTAATTGTACTTAAGGTCAGACAACACGTTCCTCAAATTTATATAACTTTTTCCAGGAATTTGTTATTACTTCTACTACTTTGACCAGCTTTCTTGCAAAAAACTAGGGTACCTTACCATGCATTTGTGGGAGATACTAGAGTATGCAATTTCCTATATAATCTTATCGAAATTACAAATTTATCTCCAGTCGTAGAAGAGCACAGAGAGGGGCATAATTAAACATGAATTTTGAAACCAATTTCGGTTAAAATCAGGATTATTTTTGTTGGAACTCTTTATTGTGAGGAGATTCAAAAAGATGCTCAATGAATGTGTCGTCTGACCTTAAACATGATTCTTCTCAAAAATAAAAATTAATAGTAAAAACAAAAAGTATAGGAAGTTAGCTTACGCTCTATGTGCCAGCAGTTCTTGCACACACTCCACAGGATCATAAGGCCTATTGGTCTGCGTAGAAAGCCTCTCAAACAGCTGAATGTCTCGACAAACCAGTAGAAGCGCAGTCAGTCCCTCCGAGTTCTGGCAGTTAATGTCTCGCACCTTATTCTCATTCTTCATCAAAAACGTTAAAAAAAAAAAATTACTCATAGAGAAAATCTTATAATAGATAGAAGTTTTATTCTTCATTACTAAGTTTTTAGACTCCAGGTCACCTAGATAAATGTGAAATGCTAAAAAATCATTTAATTTATTACTAGCTTCGTGCATTGTCACCATCATTCAGTCAAAGTTTGGATAAATCAAGCTTATGGGCTTATGTCTGAGCTCAAAATCCTAATAAACACCGGAGATTTTGTTTAATTAATTTGATTTACCATAAGAAACCTTGACATACATGTGTTGCAGAATTGTTCTGAATCAGAAGCAAGGCAGTACAACTGTATTATATTTCAATTGTTGTTTTTAAAAGAAAAACCACAAAAACAGACAAACAAAAATATCCTCTATATCATTAAAATAATGGCATCATAAAAATAGCTATCATTTTAATATTCATTTACATATTTATATCATTCAGATATTATACATTATAGACAAGAATATAAGGGTGGAATGGGAGTATTTGTATTTATTTTTTTTAATTACGTGGTACCCGGTATATATTTTTGTTTGCATGGGTAGCTATTTCCTTATTTGTGATACATGTGATACATTACTGTATAAGGGAGATAATTCTGATGTCCAGACACACAGTCTATTGGTCAATACCTGACAAAAAGTTTCCACTTGGTAGTTGGAAAGTGGCCAAGTTTGGGGATTCCCCCACCTGATTTTTCAATGAGTAATAGTCATAATTATAGAAATCCTAACGAGTTCAGGAAGCTGGCTTTAGTAGCCTCCAGTGAAACAATTTTGCAATACTGTTAGCAGACGTAGGCCTATTTCATTGATTTTCTGGCATTATTACTGAATTCCTTTTTTTATGAACTTTATTGATTTTTTCCCTAACATCTTTTGCATCTTTTAACACACACCTTGTATTGTTACATGATTTATTTCTCAATGCATTTCCTGATGCTCATGCTACAGGTTTATAAGGTTATTCCATCAAAGTAAAAAGAAAGAATAGTCCTAAAAGATCAAATATTGGAACATTGCAGTTTATCAGTGCGTTTCAATTCAAAATAAATACAACAAATGCTAAACGATCTAAAGGGTTTGGAGTTTTCATAACATAGAATATTTTATTAATGATAAAAAATCCTGTGAGCAGAAATTTCAAAACCCTAACTGAATTAACTGAATGGTATGCCACTAGAATGCAAATTATAAGAACTTATAATTAATGTACATACCAGTAACCTCCTTAAGACTTTGATGTTTCCCTGCCATGCGGCTTGTAAAAGAAGACGATGGAAGGATTCGGTGGAACGTTCCACGGAGTCCAGCAGAATCGTCCGGATTCCAGCGGAGGCCACTTCCACCGCCGTTTGGTTCTCGTAGTTACGTAGAGTAATGTCAGCACCATGCTTCAGCAGTAACTGGACAATCTACAATGAACCAAATATGTACTGTGAATGTGGAGTCTCCATACAATGTACATGCAAGTAAAATCAAAATAATACCACAATTTAATATAGAATAACAAAATAAAGAAAGGAAAGGCATGCAATGTATCTTCTAAGTTGAAAAAATATGTATGAACGAAGTACGGGTACTACTGTATACCAAATTTATTTATCACAACTTCATTTTGCAACTGACATGTGTTTTTGACCATATGAAGTCAATGTTTAAAATCTTTAACAAATAAATGGACTGGTTTGCGGCACAATATAATTAAACAAGAAGCTCTCATGAACCTCGTAAATATTTCATGCAATAAATAAAAGAGTAGGTTTACAGTAATTCTATATCTAATAAGCAGATTTTAGGCATCACATATATATATATTTGTGTACCTTAGTGTGTCCTCTTTTGGCGGCCCATATAAGGGGCGTATTTCCTGTCCTTTTGTCCTTGACATCAATGCTTACTATGACATCACTACGTCTCAACAGAAATGTCTCTATTCTCTCATAATCTCCATCCTGTAATTAAAACATGGCATTTATTATCAGAAGGAATAAATTATTTAGTTTTTATGTAAACTTCTTCAATATTTAAAAGGCCACTGCTTAATAAAACACAAAAATCTTCTACCGGGATATTACGTATTCGTATTAATGTTGATTGATTTCAATGCTGCTGAATATCTTTTTTGCAAAATATTTATATATCACCTAGCAGTCTTTTACTCCATCAAAAGTGTACAAACAGAAGTTATATCAGCAACTGTTGAAATCTGAGCGTTAGGATAGTGTTTACTTGTATATGGCGTTCAACTTATTTTGCTATTTTCCTGATCATTTCATAGTCGCAAAGAAAACATACAGAAATTGAATTTATGAATTATTGTGTACTACATGTATCGTATATAAAACTCTATAAATTGCAAAACACTAACAGAAGCAAACTAAAAGCTTTATACATATATGCTAATTTTTTGCATTTGAAGCAAACAAAAAAAAAACCCGAACATGCAGTATTTTCACATGATTTAAATCTTAAACTTACCCTTGCTGCACTTAAAAACAGCTCCTCTAGGTCAGCTTTCCCCTTTCCCATGAGAGCTGAGGCGATGTCATAGTATTTGGCTGACCCAATCCTTGTCTTGTTGGCCTGTAGCTCTTTGTTGATTGTCATAGCTGATCGGCCGTGACCTGACCCGATACGACCTTGACCTTCTGACTCAGTGTTTTCTGGCATCCTGTGAGTCTGTCAGGTGATGGGCATGCCATCCTAAGATCTCCTGGTTAAAATTACTGTAAAACAAAGGGGGAAAAACCTTTAGTTACTTAAATCTTGTAAATTAAATTTTATAAATACATTTTATAAAGTCCAAACGAAGGGTCATCAACCCTATATATATATATATAATATATAATTTTTTATGAATATATAGGATCACAAAATGAGGGCAATTATGTGACCGGATAATAGTGGACTGCAAGTCTGTCAGTACTTTTTAAAATTATTAATCATCATATCCTTATATATGCTCTATCTATCCCTCAAACGCATATATCTTATATATATAACTCTGTGTACACATGTGTACCGTTTACTTATCCTAAACCTTTAACCATTCATTTTTAATGACATGAGAAAATGTCTTCAACTATTTTGTACAACCCTGAAAAAATGAATATGGTTTTTACAAGTACTTTGGACAAATGATTCAAGTAACTATTAACCTAAGTTTTCAATTTCCCTTTTTGAGATTGAGATAAGTATCAGAATTGTCATGGGAATTTAACCCTGGAATAGTTCAAAATGAGTCTACAAGCATGCAGTTACATGTATTATTTTGTTGTTGATCGATATAATTTGTACAAGTTCCTTAACGGAAAAAGATTAATGCTCCAACTGTATGACTCTGAGAAGTACATGTTCTAATTTTCTTTGATCATTACTGGTATGTCTGCCAGTCATCAAGCCCTAGTCAGCAGTGATTGTGATAATTTCTCTTTATCAGATATAGGTCCTAATAATTTTGCATAGATGCACTTTACAAATGAGAACCATAATGGTACATCAGCCACCATACAAGGACATTATGAATATCTATAAATGTACAGGATATGTCTGTTAGAGAGAGAGAGAGAGAGAGAGAGAGAGAGAGAGAGAGAGAGAGCACTCTTAGACTAATAGTTAAATACCTCAGCAAAAAATATCCTGACACATTTAGTTAATATCCAATTTTTTGCAAATGATTGACCCAATTTTAAAAACCTGCAAGTCAGGTATGCCACATTTACCTATATTTTAATATATCATCTATAAAGTCTCCTTTGATCAAAGATCTGGTGACAATTCACAATGAATAACCATAACCCATTCAATTTGCAGTAAACAATATCAAAGCAAATTAGGTAAAATTATCATTTAATTTGGCAAAGGTAAAGCACCATTAAAATATAACAAAACTCAAAATACACAGACCTCAGTGCTTCTCTGATCAAATCTTGCAGAGACGACTCTTCAAAAATAAAGTCCCCCAAACAAAGAAAAATCGAACATCGGAAAAATTGGCTAGTGTCCATGAAGTTTAAATATCACACAATGGGAATAAAGAGTATTGTGCTATATCAGCTGATACAAGCAAATATGTTGTCCTGTATTAGACCTATACCAAAACAAAGGCTAAGACACGATTTAGAACTTCTCTCACACATGCAGTGAAGGTCTCAACTGTTTTTAGACAGGGCAAACTTTTTGCACTGTATGAATCATAATATCTACATTAACACTGTTTTTAACAAAAAAAGAAAAGAAGAGATGTTGAGAAGTTTTAAAGCTGTCAGCTGACTACTTAGATATTGATTGTGGAAAAACTATATTTCCATGAACTTTTCCAACAAAAATTTTTGTTTATATCCAATGTTCTGCTGATAAAGTAAAACATTTGGGGAGTGCTGGTACATAAACATAATTGATATCATTATACAAGTTACCTCATGGATTTGAAAGGGTCAATTGGGTTCTTTAATACTGACAAAGGCGAAAGTCTACAAGAGGATTTCATAACCTGAAATAATTGTTTACACACTCGGAACAAAGAAAATAGTCCAAATCCCAAGCAGACACAACAAAGCCAGTCTTCTGCTGACTCAGGAACCATAAATCTAGTTGACATTGAAATTCAATTACCGGGTACTATCACCTAAGTACCTCTCCCAAGAGGCGCCAAATAAAGCACCTTGCATAACAACTTGGAGAGAAAACATCAATAATGAATTAAAAATGTGTGATAAGGATGTTTTAGGTGGTATAATATGAATTTGACAATTGTTTTGGCTACAATGCATTATATGCATTATATGCATCTTCCATTTAGGTGTCCATAATAATATGTGTATTGGTAGTTGTTGACCTGCAAACAAAACACCTGACCCCCCCCCCCCCAAACCTGCCTAGACAGAAAGATGGGAACTTAATGGAAATATTGATATATTTGACTTATGAGCCATGTCATTTTAGACAGATAACAAATTCAACTGCTCCATAAGGGATTCAAACTGGTGACCTTTCAACTAAGGTCAAAAACATAAAGGTGTGAGCCAAAAGCACCGATTTTTGATGACTGGCAGTGCCATCATTTTTGTGCATTAAGCAAACTTAGATCCTTAATACCAAACGTTACAGGTCTGGGAAACTTCGAGCAATATTTACTTTAGTGCACTATAGAACTTAACCAAAATTGAACTTACCGGTACTTCCCCCATATGTCTATTCTGTGTACCAAGATAGCTACAGCAAATTGCTCCTCAAGAAATATTTTCATGCCAAGATGCACAAACTTTTATTGATTTTAAATGTTTAAAGATACACTGCAAATACTTCTGAATTGAGGGTCATACAATATCCTGTTCCAATGGGGTGTTTTCAGGCAATTTATTGCAAGTCATTGAAATCAAACAAGCTTAGAATAAAGTATTCAAAGTATGTATCCACCCATACATCTAGACTATTGTTTTCATGAGTATCAATGAGATCTACATCACAATACAGGATTTTCTCTCCTGATTTTTCTCTCTGATATAGATCTAATTCAAGATCCAGAGGAGATTTGGACCACAGTTCCATATTTACAATCTAGACAGGATCAGGTTTGGTTTCACTGTGGCCCCGTTTCACTGATGCAAGAACTTTTGCAGCTCTGACCTTTGCTCGAGTCAGTATTGTTGAGGTGATTGTCTGCATGTGGATTAGTAAGACTTCCAGTGTATGCATTACATGTATTACAGTTTATCATACCTACAATATGTGAACATGCATTATTATCATCATCAAACATCAGTTTGATTGGTATGACTCTAAAAGCGTCTTCCAAGGCCACCTGATATGTGATATGCCTTTTGATTTGCCAATTTATTTTGGGAGGAAGGGAGGGGTGGATGGTGTTTAGAGTAATGAGGATGATTGGCAATGAACGTAATCTTTTTTATACATTTCTATTTATTCATTATTTACCAAAAAACAAAACACCATTTGTGGAGATGGTATACCTAATGTACAATTACATCATATTTTCCAAAGGTAATAAGTTGTTGCCAGCTAGTCACTGCATTAATTGAAATATAAATTTCAATTTAAGTGTATATTTTAGCATGCATTTTGATTATCTTGTTATTGCATATAAAATCTACGCATATCTAAGTCCAGTCACGTAAGAAAAACAGGATCAAGATTCTCCCTTCTTTAAATAAATAAAAGGTATTAAAAAAAATGTCATAATATGCATGGATATCATATCAAAACACTTAAGATTCCTATAATGATGTTATACATGTAATAAACCTTTACACCTATAAATTATCAATTATCAGCCAATGTAAAGGAAACACCTTTAGTATACACCTGTTACTTAGATTCATAAGATGTCAATGAATAATATGTTCTGTATACAAACAATTTGAAAAACAAATAGTTCCTACCTCTTCAGTTTATTTTGATCTATCTACTGTCATTCCAATATCCGTCGTAAACACAAGATATAATATACGTCAGTAGGGTATAAAGATATTACAAATCTTTTTTCAAACAGTCAGTCCAAACCATGAGTTCCATGATGTATATAAAATAGAATATTTATAAGAAACAGGTAGCTTTTTCTGCACCTTGCACAAACATTGGGGTTAGAATCACCCGGTAATACTCGAGATTTAGAGACATTTAAAGAAGATTTTATTACGGAGGAATATTGGTTACACACAGATTTTAAACTTGTCGCAGAGGCTACCCTAGCTAACAGAGACGAACTCACTGAGGGGTTACATTCAGTGTATACAGGGGGGATTAAAGATTACTGGTCACCCGGTTGTTAATGACCAAGGTGATCCAAGTGACTAAGACTAGGGTATGAGGTAACCCGAATGACAGCCTAAAATTAACCTTTGATATATACACCTACAGAGAGATTAGCCGTTATATCCATAGTAATATACAATTATTTCACAAGAGACAAAATAATTTAAAGTATGTCTTAAGAATCTGGGCAGATTTATATAGTACGTGGAATACAACTGTCAATATTTTTTATGATATATTATTAAGATATAAATTATTGATACAGTCGAGATATTGAGATTTCAAAATAGGACAGTACCTTGTACTTTTTCCTGCAGTGTTAAAATGACTGCATTTTAAACATCAAGCAAAAAATATTAAATTGAAGACCAAGTAATATGACGCTACATTAGAGGTTTCTCAAAGATTATTGAAAATAACTTTGACTTACTTAAGCTTCAGGCTTCACAGGATTTGATCACGTCACCAACTAACTTCATATCCCGGTGAACTTTTTAACATTGCTGTTTATTACTTATATTTACATTTGAAAAAGACAAATCGTTCAGAACTGTTAAAATAGCCGAGATTTTATGTTTACAACAATCCAAGCGACAAGCGATAAGCACGTGCTGTGATCATTGTGATGTCATGAAAAAGTTCATACAGAATTGAACGTTTTCGCTATTCTTTAGGTTCATATAAGGAAACATATTTGCAAATGTAAATATTGATAAATAATTCTAACAGCCTGCACAGTATAACAGTATATAAACTCCAGTATAATATAACTGACAAACATACACTCTCTGGTCGTCTATATTAGTCACAGAGGTATACAATTGTACATGTAGAGCACTATATAATAATACTCCATTACCGGTATGTACACAATTAAAATTTTACAAAGATTTATACAAGGTATACCTCTCTCTTTCATGCATATAACATACATGTACTAGTACCAGTATTTATTTTATTTTTATAATAGATTACCTTAGTTTATGTACTTTAACAAAACTCAAATTAATATTTTAATTTACAAATCAATATTCTTGGAGCCAAAATAATAATAATGATAAAGAGAAATAATAAAAACATTTTTTCTTCAAACATTCTTGAAATGAGTACAAATAATATATTTATATAATGAATGAAAAGGTTCATGTATACTTTTCACATTAAGATTAAATTACCGAAGGTACAATTGTACTTACCAGTTCATATTGGTATCACATGATGGGAAAGATGAACTTGGAATGCAATAAAACCATGCAACCATTCCAAACTTTTGAAGACTTAGACCATTAACTTTTCACAAATAAATTGATGAAATTTGTCATCAAAGCCTTGCAAAATCAGCAGAATTAAAATTTAATCTCCTTCAATATTTTGAAGAACATAGAGGTTCACTTCATTAATACATAAAAGAAAATTGTCAGCCCAGTACAGCTTTGTTTACAGTGCAGATTGTCAATGCGTAAAAACCAGCTGTTTCCTTCTACCTGTATTATGTATACAGTTCTTGTGACACAATAACACCATTTGTAAAGGTCTGAAGACAATATGGCAGGAGGCCAATGTCAATTTCGTTGTATAAATTTTTCAACAAACGGAACCTCTCTTGGGTTTTTCTTTGTGCGGTGCCAGTCATTTCTCTAAATTTGCACTTTGTTAATGCCCGATAATCTTAAACACGTGTACGAAAGACAAATAAATAAATGGTCCCCTTCCTTGGACTTATAAAAATAACTGGCCCCCTACCTAGAGAAATTGGGTGATGCATCAGTCCGAAATGTACAAGACCATGTAAAACAGCACATACATTTCATCACAGCTTATTCTTTTAAAAAATTGTCCCCTAATTGCCCATTATATATGTAACAATTTTATCAGATTTAAGTACCGTAGCTCTTTGTAAATACCCAGCAGTAGTCACATAGTCTTAAAGTCAGTAATTGCTTTGACCTGTTGACCTTATCTTCAACAAGGATTAGGCAATACTTATATGAGTATAATGACATTTAGTAATTTAAAGTTATAAAGTTAAGATATCAATTGACTGAAATTTCTCTTATCCCTTTATAATTATATAAGCTTAATCAATTTTATAATTACCCGGTACTGAAAACAAATAAATAGCAAGTATTGTCAAGTAATATCTTTCTAAAACAATTATTTCAATCTGGAATTTTCCCTCTATTTCTATCATCATTGACTTGTTCAAATATAAATTATAGATTTCAATATATATTAGAAAAAAAATATTGGATACATAGTTTAATTAATACTCAGCTGAAACATGCCTGATAATTTATTCATTGCAATTATTTGCGTATGTATACCAGTACATGGATCAATTATAAAGCTTGCATCAACGTTTAAAAAAAGAAAAACATTTATTTAGAAAAAAGTAACATTATCTGAACTTTACTATCAACAAATTTGGACACTTTGCCAAGAGTCCACAGATACTGACCTTCCTTTACCCCCTTCTAATACATAAACATGTAAAGCTACGCAATTTTGTGTTGCTATTATTTTTCATTGATCTTTAATAGATGAGAGTACGACCTTGGCATGTTGCCCACAGATCAGCTGTTAAAGGAAATAAAGGACAGAATGAATGTTCCATTATTTGTCCTGCAATAAATTCAACATGGCATCAGAGCTGGTGTTAAGATGCTGTTCTTTTAATATTCAGTGGTAAAATAGCGGGTAAACCTTAATTTCCCTCATGGATTGTCATCATCACCAATTAGCTGTGCAATTACCGATATGCAGTGTACATGTAATTAAATGAATTTTACACTTACACCAAGAAAGACACCTACAGGCTAATTCGTTGGCCATATAAGAAAATTCAGAAAAATGCAAAGAGATTTGAAGATGGAAATTCTTAATCATAACTACTAGTATTATGCCCAATTACATGTACATGCTACTTGAAGAATTAATGATTTGCAATGAAAAATTTTGATTACTGGTATTAATAACAGAAATGGAAAATTGTTTAACTATACATGATTATCAATTTTGTAACACCAGGTATATATTGCAGAAAATTTATGAAACAGGTATGCATATTGTATTGCAACAAAAATATTTCAAAATACAGATGCAGGGATTGATCATCATTGATAATTAATGATGATTCACTCACAGAATTTTAGCTTCTAATTTTTTTTTTTTTTTTTTTGTAAGAAATGCATATGGAAGAAGTATCCTGGTGTCAAAAAAAAAATAAGTGAGCAAAAAATTTTGTGCATTTTGAATTTCATCATAGTATGAGTACTAAATCAATGAGAATACATTTCACTTGTTTTAAACATATTATATCAGTATTAAATATCAACAATGACACAAATTTTTCTAGAAGTAAATCAAAAAAATTGGTTGCCGATATTAGTAAAAAAGTCAATTACCTTGCATCTTTATTTAACGACATGCACAGCTCCATAATAATTGCACATTTAAAATGCCCCCCACATTGTACGGGAACTTGCTGTAATCTACCTGTCAAGCACAAATTTCTACCTTGTGTAGATTATGAAGCATGTGTTGACAGCAGAGGTGTTCAATAGATCTATTTTCTTATCAACCTATACTCTGTCACACTTACATTTCTAGCAAGCCCACAATGAGGTACATCTTATCTCAATTTTGTGGACAAAATTATGTTTCCAGAAAACACTGTAATCTAGCTGATAAATATCTATGAATTATTTCATAAAATTATGTTCTATCATTTTCCTGTTTCATATTGACCTAGAAGATCTGTACTGAGCTAATCCACAGGCACGTAGCACCGTTTTTGAAATTGAAAGTGGGGGTGGGGTGGGGGCAGACTCATCCAAAAAAATCTTGACAAACTTTTGGGGGGGGGGGAATGACATACAACTGTATCTATAACTTTATTTTTTTTAGTGTTATTTTCTTTTCTTTTTTTACATGCTCCCAAAAATGGGGGGGGGGGGGGCAACTCCTTGTTAATTTGCTTTTTAATATGTTAATTTAAGAAAAATCTTTGCTGTGAAAAAAATTACTTTAATTTAAAACAATCTGATTAATCACTCCTTCCTAGCTGTAGAAGTCAACATGTACTGTAATTCATTACTGCTGAGAAAATATATCTCTTTATACTGACTATAATATATATATGTACTCCTGCGTGTCTTTTTCTCTATCTTTTGCTGACATTACTGCTATTAATATCTGTCAATCCATTCGATCTATCAATCTATTTCCTTATTTTATTAGGATTATTCATTTGAGATTTTATTTAAATTGTGGTTAATCTAAATTCATTCTTGTTTTTGAATTTGTTTTGATTGCCAAAGCCAAAGGAAAAGTTAGGACAGTGAAGTTATTACTGGGTATACCGGTATATGTATTTTTGTCTTTTTAAATAGACTTCTGATCTTATCGATAGTACACACACAACACCTGTCAAAGTCATATATCTTAATTATGCTCTTATAGGTTTATGATATGGTTAATAGGCTTGTTTCTTATATGCAAATTCAAGCAAGCCCGAGGTCTAAATTAACTAATTTGACTACTGCATGGTCTGCTTCTGAAATCTGGGTCTGCTTTCAATATAATGTCCGTTCTGGGTCAGCCTGGGTATGTTTGGGTCGATCAGCTCTGAGTCCCCCATAGCAGACTCGAAGCAGACCCTGAGCTGACACAGAAAGCAGTCCAGGGGGTTTCGCTGGGGTCTGCTTTCTGTTAGGTTGGGTCTGGTTCGTTATAACGTCTGTATATAGTGTCAGAAGTACTTTTTTTTTTAGCTCACCTGAGCTGAAAGCTCAAGTGAGCTTTTCTAATCACCCGTTGTCCGTCGTCCGTCTGTCTGTCCGTCCGTCTGTAAACTTTTTACATTTTGAACTTCTTCTCTAAAACCACTTGGCCAAATTCAACCAAATTTGGCAAAAAGTATCCTTATAAAAAGATGAATATAAATTGCAGAAATGAAAGGCTGATCTTTATTCAAAACGGAGAAAACCTCGAAACTGTAAAAAAAGGGGGGTGCATTTTTAAAAATCTTCTTCTCAAGAACTACTGAGTCAAATTCAACGTAATTCAGCAAAAATAATCCTTATGGAAAGGAAAATATAAATTGCAAAAATTATGATCTAATTCAGTTTCAAATTTGAGTAATTTACGTAAATAATATTAAAGAAATAATAGCTGTCAATCAGTTTATAACTTCGGGATCGGTATTCCATACCTCGAAAACGAAAGTTCTTCTGTTTGAAGCAGCCATTTTGAACGCATGACACACGGGTTGACAAAGATGAATTAATTGCTGTTTGTGCAACACTTTACGTGCGAAGAGAATATTTGAAACATGCAACATAGATTTGTGCCGATTTTGTGAAGTAATTTGAGGTTAAATATTTCAATGCTTTGACATTTGCACTTACAACATATTATAAAATGCTATACATTTTATTGGTAATTCGTTACGATCTCTACGGAATGGTTGATTAATGCAAAGTGTTTTGTTAAGATGCTCAGCATTTTCATTATAAACAGAGATTGTTTTCGCTGCTAGAAATATATAGGTATATATGTGATGAAAAATAAATTGTGATCTTTCTTTGTTTTAGTGCACGTTTTTTCTGTTTTAATTGTTTACAATTTTCTATTTACTTTCCATATTCGATTGTCAAGCTTTGAATTATAAGCAAGATACAGAGCTTTGCTCACAGTTTTCTGTTTGCACACAGAGCTGAGGCCTTGCTTTTGTTCTCTTACATTTTAAATGCTGAATAGGAAACATCAAGTTTAAAAATCTAAAGTTGAATGTAATAAACTCATTTGAACAAAAAAATTGACTCAAACCTAGCAGAATTGCGAGCTCTATATCTTGCTTATAATTTTATGATTGATGCTGAAATTTTGATTGATCACTAGAAATTTCTAGCTAAACGTTAAATACTTCTACAAAAAAATTAAAAGAAAATATGCTGTAACCACTTTCTTGGGACCCCTCCTAATACGATGTATTATATGAAATCTACACCAACCTTGATGGTTTTCAGAAACAAATATAAACGATCGCTTTAAAAGTTTTAAAGCGATCGTAAAAAAATAAATAAATAAATAAAAAGTAAAATAAATAACCTTCTCTATGACATACTATATATTATGTAGGAAAAAGAAAAAGAAGGACCTGGTGTTGAACTGCCTTGTGAATCTATAATTCTTTTGAAAGTCAGCCTCTTGAAAAAGTTGATTTGACATAAATGCTATTAGTTTTCCCAGAAAAAAATATGGATTATATACATATAATTATGAATTATAAATAAAATGAAACATTACTTGATAATGAAGATTTCATGAGAATGCATCAATTGTAGTATAAACATGTAGTACATTTCATCAATTGGTTATATTATTCCGTGCAGCGATTTCGCGCTGGCCGGGGCGCTGTTACGCCGCACCGCGCACCAACTCTGACAAACTTCCCCCCATGCATCAAAAATTTTCTGGGGAAAACACTGAAAACGTTTTCCATAGTTATGACGGGATAAATGTATTATCGCTTTTAAGAAAATATTACAGCAGAAGATCATATTGGTTTGTAGCCATTTGTTGTTTTTGAATAAAGATGAAAATAATGGGTGGGCCGTGGTAAAATAGAGTGATATGCCTGTCAATACATTGCAGAGGTGTCTGAAGCAAATTGAAAATGGATAGGGGAGGCTATAGACTTTGTCAGAAATCTTGACAAGCAAAAAAAAAAAAAGAAATGATTTTGAGTATGGCTATGTCTAACTTTGCAAAAAAAGTGGGTGGCGTAGCCCCCACCCACCCCGTTCCGACACCTGTGCATTGATTATAATAGCTCTTCGACATTTCACGGGACACCATTTTTCATTCGAGTGTATTCATCGATCAAGTGAGTAAGGTTATAAAACATCGCACGAATTCATGCCAGGTAAACAGCACTCGTTTATAATGCGGAAGACCAATTAAATTTTTGAATTTTTTTTTTTATTTGAGCGCATTGAGTTGCAATATTCTTTTTTCACATATAAGATTTATTTAAATAAAATACAATAACTAGTAAGAAGTTGAAGAAGCAACTGTACCTATATGCTCTCATATATTTTGATCGCTTTATAAAATGTGGGGAGGAGGGGGCAGAACTGAAAAGAAAGGTACTTGGAAGTTAACAGTGTACCCCTACCAAACATTTAGTTTTATATCTTGCATAGGATCTTGTTTTCGGTAAAAATGGTATTTCATAAAGGTACAATGTCAAAGATTAAGTGTACGCAAAAATAAGTGTAAAATTTGGATACTTTACGGCATTCTTTTTTGTTATTCTACCGAGGGGCCATATGGCACAATATCTTTTAAACACCCATATAAATCCATTGTTGCTCAGGTGAGCGATGTGGCCCCATGGGCCTCTTGTTTAAGAATATGGTCACTACAATTAAATTATCATTCAAAAGGGTAGGAATACAAAAACAGGATGATTAACGTTAACTAAAATTATACAAAATATCGAATTACAAGTATGTATATTTTTTTTTTTTTTGAAATTCTCAGTGACAACAATGAACATTGAATAAAGCAATTAAGAGGGATTTGATAAAATAAAAAACAAGAGGCCCATGGGCCACATCGCTCACCTGAGCAACAATAGGCATGATAAAATCAGCTTAATGGAGATCGACATAATACAAAATATCTGGACAATGTAGTAATACATGTAGATACTCTTATGTTTATAATCAAGTCCCTTTTTTAACAGGATGATTTTATATTCATATCACATGTTGAGCATCGCAGTTCTCAACAAGATCCTAGACAATTGTTTATACATGGGATATAAACCTACATCAAACTCTGAACCCCTTGTGAGGCCCAAGAATCGTCCAGAGGCAAAAGTCTTAACAATTTTAAAGAATCACAAATTGGCAAAATGTTTGCATATAAGTAAAACCATATATATTATAACATTTCAGTTTTTGTGAATTAAAAATGTTTTCCTTTGTAAAATTGGATCCTGAATGTGGCCCCACCCTACTCCTCAAGATTTTTATTTTAACGAATTTGAATCTACACTACCCAAGGTTGCTTTTACTAAAGTTACAGATTTTCTAGACAAATGGTTTTGTAGAAGATTTTTCTCCATATATTTCTATGTCAAAAATTTGTCTCCCTCCCCCCTCCCCGTTGTGACCCCATCCTACCCCCGGGGATCATGATTTGAACAAACTTAAATCTACCTAGTCCTTACCTGAGGATACTTCCACATAAGTTTCACCTTTCCTAGCTACTTAGTTTTAGAGATTTTAAAGATTTACTCT